>CAEGAF010079350.1:0-50701 GCA_903067075.1 Micropoecilia bifurca | reverse complement strand
GCCCGCCGGCCCCGCCCCCCGCCGCCGCCGCCCCCCGCCCCGCCCGCCCCCCCGCCCCCCCCCCCCCCCCCCCCCCCCAGAGTGTTACTTTGTATTGAATCTTTTTTGAACTCTCCGTTGCACAAGAGTCTCAATAAAATCAGCATTTATGATAATGCAAATTGAATGTTCCCACCACCTTAAGCAGCTGGTTTATTAAACTATTACTCAGTAATGGGCTAATTTCATTTTTACAACATCAGTCACATTTGTTTTGTAAGTGAATGAAAACTGTAGCAGCCTTCTTTCAGCCATCTGCGTCTGGAGCAACAGATGTAACTGGCTGGATTGACAGAACTAAAGTTGCTCCATCTTTTTCTCTTTAGACTTTAATAACGCCATTAATTTCAGTGGTTCTGAAACCATAACTTTTTAAAAACTTGGTCAACCCTGACACAGGAAACTGGCCCTAAATGCCAATACTCACTTCAACACTCCCACCTCATTAGGGATGGCCTTCCTCCAACCTTGGTTAGTCCCTCTGTTCCATTTTTTCCCCTCTCTCTTCAAAATGTCAAAGGGATCCACCTGGGTTTCTTTTTTGTTCCTGAAGATTAGTAGGAGATTCTTCTGATGCGTGTTTTTATAAAACCCCAGTGGAGAGGAGAAACAGAGAGAGGCCAGACCTGTCTGTGCATTGTGCTTCGTCAGCAACCCGTCAACAGACACGCTGCCAATTAGGACTGCGGCCAAATGGCTGGATGATTTTCTCCCTCCACTGATTCCAGCACAAAGCACACTTTCCCTGATGTATGAAAACTGAAAGAGGGACAAAAACCCAAGGAGTACTCAGGTGGAAATTCAGTTTAAACAAAGTGTAGCTTCGTAGATTTATTCGCACGTGTGCTTTCGGTGTAAACAAACACAACCTGCAGCTTGAGAGGAAGATCCAGGAGGGGTGTCCTGACTGTGCAGTGTCTGTATCCAGGCAGTATCCAACGCCGGTTGACCATTTGACTACATTTCCATATTGGATTGGGGACTAAGAAGAGCCTCCCAGAGCTGGATAAGATGTCTGTTTGTTGGTGCAGTGAGATGATGCTGAACTGGGTGTAAAGTCTTTGACCTACTGTCTTGTCATTGGCTTGGAGGCCATTGAAGATGTGAAACAGGAAAAGGCACACACACATATCCTTGTACTTTTATATGAACTGAAGGCTTTGTAATGACTTCCATTCATTTTAGTAACTTCATTTTTGCCTAACCATTATCAGTACATGCCCAACCCTAACCCTAACCCTAAGTTCAATTCACACCTTTGTCCTAAATCTAACCCCTAACCCAAAAACAGCAACTCTTCTTGTGGGATCTGTAAGGAGAAGTCGGTCCTTACAATGTAGTATTTGTTGGAATAGTGGTCCTTACAGAGCATCAAATACAAAGTCACACACACACAGTCTCATAAATGCTGCTCCTGTCAGACACCGCCACGCAACAGTGGCTCCTGGAGTTACTTTGCATATCAGACCTGACATAATGAGGAGATACTGTATGGTGTCTGAGGACGGTGGGTGTGGGGTTGGAAGGTGATACTACCACCTCGTCTGGCCAGCTAAACAAATCTGACTCAGAAGAGCACCACCCTTGTTGGAGCTCCTCAGTTTCAGGCTGTCGAGTAAGGAGGAGCTGTAACTTCAGACATCAGAGATGGCTGCGGCAGACAAGGACCACCTGCCTCAGGAAATTGTGGTCTAAACCTTTATCGTCAGCACCTGGAAGCATTCGTGTAATCTTAATATCAAACTGCTGTTGAGAACTCGCGTCTGAAGATAATCTCATTTATAGACATTTATAGATGGAACCCTTTCTTTTTTGCAAAATAGGTCAAGCTCAGTCAGACTGAATGGAGAATGGCCCAGTCAAAGTCCAGACCTTTCTCACATATAAATATGTTTTAATCTACACCTCTCTTTGCTCACACTGTTCCTGTCTATTTAAGGTCTGTAGGGGTGCGGGGTCCTCTGCCTCCACTTGGCCCTGTTGTTAGTGTCCTCCAGGGCTAGGTCTTCTGTCTTTGTGTCATGCATGATGCCAGTGACTTCTTTGGTCCTAACATTGTCTTTTTCCAATGGGGTTGAGACATAGTGGTGTCTTAGCCTCAGACTCGTCACTGCTGTGAATGGCGTGGCCAAACCACTACAGCCGGTCCTTCCTCATCTTGGCAGTGATGGGAGCTACTTTGAGTCTTCCTCTCGCATCCTTGTTCATGATGTGGTCGAATCTGCTCAGACCACCTGAACATCTTCATTGCTATTGTGCTCTAGATTTGCTTGTTTTCGGCATCTTCTTATTTCACAGCACTCTGGTGACCAGGTCACCATTTAAGCCACATCTTGTTGGGATCACCCACAGGCATCAGACAGTGTTAAACTCTGAGGTGATCTGCGAGCCAAGGTATTTGAACTCTGTGGCCTTTACTACCACAGAGTAGCAGTAGTCAACCACTACTGTGTGGTGACTACAGCAGAGTGGTACTTTGTGGTTCAAATACCTTGAACCACAGAGTTCAAGGTATTTGAACTCTGCGGTCTTGACTACCACAGAGTTCAAATACCTTGCTTGCTTTATTCCATGCCAGGGTTCTCAAACTGTAGCCCTTGAGTTATCAGTGTCCAACAATGTTTGACTGTGGCTCTGAATTAAATAAAAGGTCATTAGAAGAACTCTCTAGAATATTTCAGCATGCTCAGGAAGTAACTCTGCTAATTGATTCATGTGTGTCAGACCCTAGACACATCTAGGAGTTGTAGGACATTGGCTAAGATCTAAGTCATTCCAATTTTATTTAGGTGCCTTATATTAAAAGGGGCTGAAAGTTGATGCTCATATTTTATTTGTAAAAACTGGAGAAATCCATGTATCTTTCAATCAACTTTTCTGATTTGGACGATCTGACAAAGTCTTTAAAAAAAAATCCTGGAACCACTGAAAGAGCTACAAACGTTTCACAAAGTGCAACCAGAGTCTGGATACTCAGCATACAGATGTTTGGACAGATGTTTCTCTGAGCAAGAAAACTGCTGCTGCACTCCACTTCATGCAGACATAGACAGCCGAGGGGTTTTTTGATAGTACTGCACGGCCACTGGTAGAGCCTCAGGGGGGTCTGCTCGGAAGTCAGCCCAGAAAGTGCTGCACATCACCCCAAAGCTTACGCACAACACAGACGATGCTATTTTTATTTTCTCCGTGTCCTGGTGGAGAAAACGGGGGGTGGGGGTGAAAGTCCTGGAGCCACGTCACTGTGAGCTTACACAACATCCTACCGCCTCGTATCTAAAAGCTGTTTGGGTGGTACAAAAGATGAGAACGTTTGCTCTGTTAAACTGTTGTCACCGTTTGATGGATAACGGCTATAGATGTGCCAACCGGAGGTAGAAACTAGGAGTGAGCCATAGGATGGAGCCGCCTCAGTCAAATTCAGAGGAGGGTGGTTAAAAATAAACTCCCTCCAAGCCCCACATGACCAGAAGAGATCAGTGATGCATACACCTTAAGAGCAGAATGTGACAGACAAGGGAAGGAATACAAACCAGTTTCCGTTCTTTGAATCATTCCGCCTCTAAAAGCGCAGACGTTTTACCTTGCAGACAGGCCGAGCTGATGACGTCCAGATTATATTTTCAGACCAGTCCTCTCAGGGGATCGTTTTGTGCCGGGATTTAGGCTCTGACAGACTGACTCAGTGTGAGCGCACTCTTGCCAGTCACCCCAGCAGGGGGTGAGGTCAGGTCAGGTCAGGTCAGGGCTGTGGACCGATGCCCGGCCCAAGTATCTGTTCCAAAGCCTGATTGACCCTATAGTGGCAGGAAATGTGTACACTGCTGTGAACTCTCAGAGCCTGGCTTATGGGAAGATTTGGTTTTCCATCAGTGAAGCTCTGCTTGTGAGTCATGCCCACTTTCACCTCAGATCACCTACGACCGCTTGGAGTACTGTCACTTTTATTGTAGTTGTTCAGCTTTCCATGATTTAACTCGACTGCAGCTTCTTCCCTGAGGTAATTGTTTGTGCGCTTGATTTGATCAAAGATATGACACTGTTAGGTGCTGTTCCCCATTTCTATAAACTTTTCCACCATCCAGAAGGACAGAAAGCACATTAATAATTCTAAAAAAAAAAGTCAACACTATGTTTTTGCCTCAAAGATTTGCCAGTTGATGTAGGCTGAGCTCTGTTTCATTTTCTAACTCAGACCCCAACCGTAGCTCTTACTAGCTTGGATATTTTATTTAATATATTCAAATTGAGTCTTGAGCCATAATCTATGAATTAGATATCAACTTCAAATTTGCATAATTTTGGAACATAATTTGGACTGCAGATTCCAAGACAGACATTTGACATTATTTAATGTAAGCACAGGTCATTGCAGATGTGTTACTACTACAATATCTGAAGCTTTGGATATCTGATGAATCCATCAGCTTAAAGAAAGAGCATGGCATGACTTCAAGGCCTACCAGGACATGGCTGCTAACCTAAACCGTAGCCAACAGACCCATATTAACTCTGGAGGAGATGCATGGATCCAAAGGTCAGTGGGACAACTACTTACACGTTTGACCTAATGAAATGATCCCTTCTGCAGTTTGCCACAAGCCATTTACAGCACACTGCAAATATGTGGTAGGTAAGGTAAGGTAATATTATTTATATAGCACATTTTCAGCCACAAGGCAATTTAAAGTTCTTTACATAAATTAAAAAGGAAATACAAACAAAATAAACTAAAGGAAAGAGCAAAACAAAGAATCTAGTAATGTTATAAGCCATTCCTGCTCTGAGTTGCTTAGGTAGTTTTTCTGCATTCTAAGTTCGCTCTAATCCCTGTTCTGGGTTGCTAAAGTACAAGTGAGTACATATTGCCTGGACTTTCTAAGTATGTTCTAATTTTGTAAAAATAAAATAAGTGCTCCACACTTTCTAAGTAAAAATAAAAACTAAAGAAGAAGACAAAGAAGAAGGCAATTCAGTCAGATGAGACAACCATAGAACTTTTAGGCCTGGAAGGGTATTGCCATCTTGCAACCCGGTGTTGGCATCTTGGTGGGGGGATGATTGTCTTCACCGCAGAAAACCTTTAAAAAAAATAAATCAGGCTTTTGCTGTACTTGATGGTCATGCAATCATTTGAATCAGCTCATCTGGAATAGAGGCACATCTAAAACATGCAGAGCCGAGGGGCGTTGAGGACCAGGGTTGAGAAACTGGTTTATGGAAAATGAGCGAAGCTCAATAGAGAGCATTCCTAGAAGAAAATTTGTGAGATATTTGCAAAAGACTTGAGCCTGGGGCAGACATTTACCCTAGTCCAAACCTAAATCCAGTTGAAGATCTGTCACAAGGCCAAAATAGATGTCTGATGTATCCTACATGGAAAGTTGCTTTGTTAATATATTGAATCCAAAAGATGAGATAAACAAACCCATCCCTTAGCAAAGGCTCAGATGATGCAAGAAATGTTTGGAGGGCACAAGGTGAAGATGGCGCAGTGCACTGAATACTAACGACCAGTTCTGGGGCACCGACACCCTCAGAGAAGTGACACAGGTCTCATCTGGCTGCTCCAGATGAAACCACCTCCATGACAGGCAGCTCATCTCAAGCCTTTGATGATAACTGTGTGCTTACCATCTTCACCCCCCACAGAAGTTCAAGCCGATGTGCTGGCCTTAGCACACAGCACATGCAGGGTCTCGCTCGGCCAGAGTTGCACGTGACAACACACAGAAATAAAGGGGATATAAGTAATTTAGCACATTGTGACACTTTCACGGTCTAATTAGCCCCAGTGTTGCAGTAAACACGCCACAATAGCCCTGCAGTTTTGGTTGCTCATTAAGTATGGATGGAGCTGAAGACGGCCAGCCTCTCTCAACCGTCAGGATCTGACTCGTCACAGGAGGAGGCTCGGCAGAACCATCCAGAACCCCGGCGAGATCTGGTTAAAGAAAGAAAAGGAAGTTCCTTCCTATTGCTCAGGGTTGTGCTGTATTCATTGCAGACTATATTTAAGCACGCTCCTGTGCAAAGTTGGAAGAGATTGGGAAGCTGCTTCAGGGCTGCAAGGACTGAGAAGAGGCAGGTTGCTTTGCTCTTCTCTGCTTCTTCCTTTGACGCGGCGATGGGGATTTTCCTCTTTCACTCTCTCTCCGTTGCAGCAGCAAACGTGGCCAGCGAGCTGTGATCAAACCAAGCTTTCATCCCTCCTCTTTTTCTTTCCTTCTCTCATCAGCTGGAAGGCTTCAGCAGCAGGATGCCCCAGATTAACAAACCACCTCCCCTCCTCCCATCCAGTGCAGAGGCTGGACGCCTCTCCAACAACGAAGCTCTACTGCCCCCTTCTGGCCACAGCCGAGGCAGCAACCAGATCTCGCGGCGTCGACTCAGTGAAAGCGCGTCCAAATAAATTACGGTATTCCAAAACGGAGCTAGATTAATCTCAACTAATTGCCGCAGACTCTTTTGAATTTCAAGACAGCAGCGCTGGGAATCGATTACTGAACGTGGTGCTAATTTAGTGAGTGGCCTCCTGGCAGGGAGAGGTGACTGAGAGGTTGAACAGCGCAGCAGACCAAACGAGCCATTATTCAACAGGACGAGCTCAGCATTTTTCCTCTAAATACCCTCCGCCCCAAACACACACACACACACACACCGATACACAACCTTCTTGTTCTGTCGGAGTGAAGTGTAGCCAGAGTTTAGCACACTCCGGGGGTGAACTCTGGTTGAGAACTGCTGTATACTCTGCTAAACTGCAGTATTACATAAGACTATATATATCTTAGTTATCATTGCAGTTGGTCATTTATTGCGCCTTTGCAAAGGTTTGTCACATTACAACCACAAACTTTAAAATACTTATGATTTTCTGTTGTAGACCAACACAAAATGATGCGCACTGTTGAAAGAAAGTTGAAAGTCCTCCTAATATTCTGCCACAAGGCACGTATAGGACCAGACTGTAGCTACGTGAGCACAGAGGATCATTAGGGTCGATTTGTTCCTCCATCCTACGGGTTAAGGGTCAGGAAAATGTGCAGCTCATATCTCTTCATATTCCACACATTCTGGACACAAACTAAAGATTTCTACCTTCAGGTCGGCGCTAAAGAGCGCCTCTAGTAACAACCAGCCCCGAATATTTCAGTAATTCAATCTTATCTATCCATCCATCTATCTATCTATTTAGATATATATTTATAGACAGGAAAGAAAAAAACAATCATGCTGTGGGAATGCTTCTCTTCAACAGAGAAGTTGTTCAGAGTTGCTGGGAAGATGAATGGAGGGTTAGAGTTTATAAGAGACTAAAATCTCATGGCAAGATTTTCTCCCACCAACAAAACTTATCCTGTGGTCCTTTGGAAAGAGGAATGGATAAAAATGTCTGGATCCAGACTTCTGCAGAACCGCTGGAGATAAAACTTACAGCTGAAACAGCAGGAAAATGTTGTTCAATAGTCTGAGCAGCGTTTACCATTAGGAAAACATTTTGAAATCCATGCACCATCTTTAGACTTTGCATTAGTTTGTCCTGATGTATTACATAAATTGTTTTCAGCTGTAATGTGAAAAAAAAATCAAGAGACTTTTAGCTAGATAATGCTAATAGTTCTGTAAAGCACAGAATCGTCTTCAAGTGCAAGTCCACCTTGAACATGGAATATAAGCTAATAATGAAGATTAGGCATCGTTACACCATTAGAAGCAACTACCTTGTGCTTTTATCGGATCACAACTAAAAACTAAGAGGATGTCCTGTGGCGTCTGACACAGCTTTGGATTTGTCGGGTGTAAAGACACCACTTTCTTTTTTTTACTGATTTGTAAACCTTTGAGTTTCCCCGCTTTAGTCAATCTCCAATGATTTATACAAGCATAGGATATGACTTTAGGTTTTTATTTTTGATTGTTTCATGTACAACAAATCATGATGCATTAAGTAAAAAAAAGAAACAGTACAAATGAAAAGACTTAGTGTCAAAATTTTAGTCAGCAAAAGCCACATTAGGCTTTCTGTACAACTTTTCTCATGACTTATGCACAAATACCTCAGTTCAATACTTCTGGCAGGTAATACTTGATGTAGACAAAGCAAAGTCAGATAAAGCTCTGAAGAAACAAATACATGTACACAGGCAGGTTGGATGGACGGATGAATCATACATTTTTCTTTCTTATTCTTTTTAAATCCTCTGTATTTTTTCCTACTCTGTCCAGATCTGCTTTACAGATTATTTTTTTAGTTTAAGCGAAGACGATGACGTAAAACAGGAGAGAACGAAGCAAGTGAAGCAGAATGGCACTGAGCTTTACACATCCGGTCACAGAAACACAACCTCATTCTTAACTCCACCTCTTGATCGCCAAGCTGAGGTGCCGTTAGCTGTTTGGCAACATTACGAGACGAAAAGAAGAGTCACAAAACCCAACTATGTACAAGGGTAGTAATGCTTAGAGGAAAGAAAATGAGGTTTAGTCCCACTAAAAACATCTAGAGGTCATTTAACACAAAGGTTCCTAAGTTGATTTCAACATTATGACACTGTTTGTTGCCCAAATAAGAATCTAACTCAATTTCTGTACGAGGATGAAATTCAAGTTCAGAGGGTTTTTCCTCCACACGCTCACTGACCCGCTTCAGTCCTCCTGGTGGCGAAAGCAGCACCGAGTAAGGCATCGCTGCGCTGATGGGTCAAGACCTCATCCCTCCCTCTGTTCCTCCCTCCAGCCGTCAGCAGCGGCGTCCCGGAAAGGCACTCGACAGAGCTTTGCGCTTCACAGTTAGTTTCTTCCCCTCCCTCCCCCGCTTGTTTCTCATTAGCAGCACTTTGCATTGATCTCCGTTCCAGAGAAAAATGACGCTTTGCAAAAACGGCGTGTTGGATCGCGCGTGAACACGGACGATCCTCTCGTACAGAGAGCGTCGGTACGTGTGTGTGTGTGTGTGTGTTTAGACTGTGTGTGGTAGAATGGAAAGAGATGTAAGATGGAGGAAAGACACTGCGGAGATGAATACATGAAGGGGAGACGGAAGGTGTTAAAGTGTTGTTCTTGCCTCTTCTAGGAGTGTTTGATGGTGTATTTGCCTTTCTGCAGCTGGGAGATGTACAGCTTGGACTTGGTGCCGTCCAGCCGCTTGAACCACACCTCATCGTTGTTGATGGTGGTGATGATGGCGCTGCAGGGTGAGAACACACACACACACACACACACACACACACACACACATAAGGACATACCGAAGCGTTAGCATGTGATACCACAGACAGTCACTTCCCCATTAAATGCTCAGCCTCCATTGTTGGGGAAACAACCACGGGAAACTTTGCCATGGTTACAGGAGAGAGGAAAAACAGAAGAAATGTCGGATCTGGACCAACATTTTTTGGTGTCTGGGAATTTGACTGGTTTTCAAAGCTGCAAAAAGCAGCAATGTGCTCACATTGTCTGGAATATTTGCTACCCAAGATAAACAAAAATGTTTTTCTATGTATCATCAGTGTTATGATTGTGGCTTGAAAATGTATTGCTGAAACTTCCTCAAATTTGATAACATCACCTCGTGTGATTTTAAGTGAGAGAACAAGATAAACACAAAGTTGAACGTAAATTATTCAAAGTTTTTAAAGTGTTTGATAAATGAGAATCTTAAAAACAAACAGAAAAGAAAAAAAGGCTTGCAACTAAATTATTTTAGCAACTGATTAATCAATTATTCTGACAGTCGGAGAACAATTCTACAGATTTTTAATTTAAGCATTTTTTAAACTATTAGAAATACATTAAAAGACACATCTAATACGCAGTAAGAAAATAAGCATATTATTGCTTAAAATTTGACAAAATTTGCATTCCTTTAGTAAACCTGAACCGAGTGAATTTTATCTTGAATGCAAAATGTAAAAACTTTTTGTACAGTTGTGACTTAATTACTGTTATGCATATGAGGGCGTTTTTTTTCAGCAGACCATTTCTTTAAGCTTGAATACTCCGGTTAACAATGAATCCACGACTAAATTAGTTCACAATTATTTCAATAATTGATAAATCCCTTTAGCTACTACAGGCTCGAATGACTTAAGCCTGTTGTAATAAATCAAAAGTTTTCAAATATGAATCTTTTTCCTTCCGGTTCAGAAGAATTTGCAACTTTGTGTCGGTCTATCCCACAAAACTTTAATTAAATGATAAATAATGAGACAAAATGTGGAAAAGGTGATAGTGTACAATTATTTTTGTGAGGAACATAAGCCTGTCTCAGTGTATAATAAATCCATGAAGACTTTTGTTTAATTGCTGCTTTGCTGATTTTATCTTCCTGGAGCCACATGTGACCATATTTGGACAGATAAATAAGCTGAAGAATGATCCCTGAAATCCAACTGGACAACAGGATGTTTATCTAAGGAGGAATGTCTGTGAGGAAGTCAATAGTTTTCAAAATGGCCGCGTTACGTTTCATCCTGCTGTATATCCAAGAGCTCAGATTTTCTCCCACGGATGCTTCAGACATGCCCTGGCTCTAGTCGGCGGGTTTTCTGCCGTTCATTTTCCACATGAATTCGCCTAATGCACATTTAATCACAGGTTGAGACGTATCGAAGTCCAAACAGCTCTCACAAGCACTTTTAGAATTGTCGGCTGTCACTCTGAGCAAAACGAAGAGCTAAAACGTCGCGTTTCAAGCAGAAGGTTGTGAGAGGTTCTGTGGGAACGTGTTGATCTTACATAACTAGTTTTATGAATTCAAAGGAACATTTTACTGCAGTTTTATTTCACAGTTTGTGCTGTAAACTGTAGGAGTATTTCATCTAGCTCTGCTCCTTTACTGTGTGCATCAAACCATTCAGACATGATTAATCTGCACGTTAATGACCATTTGAAAATGAATCTACATTTTCTGCAGCATGAATGGAGTTTATTCTGGCTGGATACCTCGGAAATGAAGGATATCTGCTGTTTATGGTTAGAAAAAACAATAAGCTTCCATAAAAGAGAATGAAATGTAAACTTTGCAATAATTTGGTCTTGAGTTTACGATATGTGTAAAAACCTGGTTTATGGAGACTGGAGAGCGATGCTGCTTCCTCTGAATATAGATAATGACTGTTCCTGAGAGCAAGATGAGCAAAAAAATAGAAATCTCATATCTTCCTTTATTTTACATCCCAGTTGGCTACAGTCAATGCTAAGGTGACAAAATAAAAATAAAGGTAGCCGATCACAAAAGAGCTAAAAGAGCATCGTGGCTATTTAAGATCCTCGTTGTTTATTCAGTTCCTCCAGGATTTTGCAAATGTTTTTGTGATTTTTTTTTTTTTTTTTTGCAATCAAAATTACTGATTTTGTTTTGCTTCTTCATAAATAATATGCTTTCTTTATTAAACTCCTTCCAAAATCTACATGTAGGAGAACAAAAAATGAGAAAACTAAAAAGCAAAGACTGGACACAGAAACATTATCATTCTTCAAAGAACTTGAATAACTCCATCACTTACATTATATCAAGTAAGGCTGTGGCAGCAGAAGTAAGAAATACTGCCACCTGCAGGTGGGAGTTAGCATAACTTTAACCCAACATTATTGGCCACTTTGTGTAAAAATTGCAATGAATTAATCATATTTCACCGACACAAAAAACGCCGGGATCTGTTGATTTTTGCATGAATTTCTGGAGGGATTATTTATTGATATCTTATGTTTTGCGTTCTGATAAAATATAATGTCAGTAGCTGCATTCTCACTGCAAATGTGGGCAAAAAATGTTTTGATATTCCACTGGTGAAAAACCACAATTTCCCAGTTGTAGTGCTTTCAACAAATAATGTTATTTTAAAAAAAGAAATCACACATGAATAAGTTTGCTTACACATTAAGTTGTTAAAAAAACATGGCACATCTTCATCTTCCTATCACTTCCTGTTATGGTCTCTGTTGGTTCCGCCAGTAGTAACATGTGTTTGTTGTTAAAGTGACTCGTGTGATTCAAAAAGGTATTTCCATCCAAAACACACCAATTACCTTAAAGCCAAAAACAAACCACCTCATCTTAGAGCAAAAACATCTCATCAAAAAAACCTGAGTTTTTTTTTTTTAAATCGCCGCGTTTCCATTAACATGACATGACGCATGTCATGTTAATGGAAACGACATGGATTGTATATTCCCCACTGACAACTTAGACCGTGATTATCTATTATTCTCCTCAAAATCTCTCTGACTGCAGCGTGTTTTCTATGATAGATAATGTGAATGTTGTACTTGAATATTGTACTATTGTACTGTACTTGGAACGCTGATTGTTCAGTTGCTGACAAGTATCCTGGAATGATTGGGGGAGGATTGGTCTACGTCAGCATGGGGGCGGAGCCTGCGTCATGTCAATTATATTGTATTGTCAATTTAAACTCATCAAGTGACGCCTTTTGTCTATTTTCCATGGAATTAGAAGCTCCTCATTCACCTATTTCATCTCCTCTCCTGCAAGAACTCTTGGCATGAAAAGTTGAATACTTACAATCAACAGATGAAACATGTGAACCGTGGTTTTTGCACCGTACGGTTAGCCGTGTTGAACAATAAGCAATGCTATGCTTCTGTCTCTGACTTTCAATCACATGTAGCAGAAGAACAAAGGTTGCTTTGGTTTAATGATTGGGAGGAGGATCAATATATATCGACATGTGGCTGATACAAGACGACAGGCAGTATTCTGACCTGAGGTCAATCAGAAAATCCCCAAATTTTGTCATTTTAGTTATTTTTTGCTCATCAACTCAACGCCTCCCCATCCTACCTGGTTGGAAACTCGTCCTTCCTGTTGATGCAGATGGTCTGTCCCCTGCAGTACCACTGGTTGTCGTAGAAAAGCCGACCTTCCTCGGAGCGCGCCACATGGTGATGTCTGTCCGGTTTCACTGCAGGGACTTTCCAGAGAAACAAAAAGGGGGGAAAAAAGTACAAAGCACTGAGTGAAGCCTTCCAGCGCTGAAGCTTGGGTCGATGTCTGCGCTCTGCCAGGTATTGACTGTAACCGAAGACTCTTACCATCCACTTTCACCCGGTGAGGCGCCAAGGACGCCATCGCCTTTGAGGGAGGAAGAAAGGAAGAGATCAGAAAGCCTTCACGCCTGTGAGGTTTGTCCACTTTTAGGATGTTACCTTTCTTATGGCCGTCCAGTCTTCAAGAATATCCAGGTCTTGCAGCATGTAAACAATATAAGGCCGTGGAAACAGCTAAAGCTAAGGAAAAAGCTACGGTCTTCACACGAGAAGTATTGAGAGGAGCACGATGAGCAAAGAGAAAGATGAAAGGATATCAGAAACAACGACAGGCTTCTTCTTCTTGACGGGACAGAAGGGATCTTTTTTCTTGTTTTTCCGAGCCTGCAGTCCATCATTCCATAACTCTGGAGGGCAAAGAGGAAAGATAAAAACAACTTTATGCCTAGAACCAGAGAGGTTTGTCACCAAGGCAGGGAAAAGAAAGTTCCCATTCTCTACTTCTCTATTTTAAATTGGTCAAGGTTTTCTAGGAACTTTTGTTTTCCTAGGATATTAATTAGATGTGACACAGAGGTCCAACTCTTATAGACGAAAACCAATATTGTTCTTTCCACCCTGCACAGCAAGGAGGATGGTAAGACACGTAGAACTGGACGTCCAAAGCTCAAATACATGTGAAGTTTGCTAAACTGTGAGGAGGAAAGGCACTCACTGTAACATCGATTTTATTTTAATTATGTAAAGCACTTTGAAATGCCTTGATGCTGAAATGTGCTATACAACTAAAATTTGATTGATTGATAACTGAATTAGCAGAAAAAAGTCTTTTATAAAGACTTTTTTTCTGTCTTTATAAAAGACAGAAAAAAAGTCTTTATAAAAAAAGTCTTTTATAAAGACTTTTATAAAGACTTTTTTCTGTCAGGTAACTTTCCTGACCTGGACCAGTCGTCTGAAATGCTTTTCAAATTTGACGAGACTCGGTGTTATTGGAAGCACAGAACCTTAATATTGACTTAAAATACTATGACAGCATATAACACTTGTATCCATAAGTAAATAAAATATTTTCAGAAATATAATTTGTTGGATTTCTGCATTTTTCCCCAATTAAAAATAAATGTATATAAAGTACAACTACTCTGGTGGTGGTTTGTTATTACCTGAGGTAATGTCGATACTGTGCCTGTCCTCCTCCAGTCTTCGGATCTTCTCCTCCAGCTCGCTCTGCACCGTGTCAAAAAGCAGCAGCTTCTCACTCTGCAAAAACACAAAAAGGGGAAAAACTTGGACTATTTCTTCAAAACACTCCTCACAAGGTCGACAAATATGCATGTTTTCCAGCTTTCCAGCGCATTTCGACCTCTCACCTCCCAGTGCTGGCAAGCAGCTTGGATCTCGCACTCATATTTGTTCTTCACCGACTCCAGGCACAAGTCTTTGTAGATCCCTTTCGAAATACAGCATGAATGCGGTTAGACTGTTTGAAGGTGGGACACCACCCCCTCAATCCCGACTCACCGGCTACTTTGGTCCGGATCTGCATGTTCTCCTGCAGGTTGGCCAAAGGCTCCAGGTACTCCTGGGCACAGCCGGCCATCACCTCCTGCAGCTTTATCTCCACCTGGCTGAGGCGCTCCTTGTACAGCCTGAGAGGCAGAAAACAGGCGGGTTTATTATCAGTGCATGTTGTGTTTTTGTTTTGTATGCTACATCCACAAACTGTAGCGTAAGTGGCTGTGTTCATGTGCTGGATCAATAAACGCTAGTGCATAATTGGAAGATATTTTACACTGCTCTCATATTTTTAACCACTAAAAATGGGAAACTTTAACACTTATGGTTACTTTTAAAGACATTTACCTGCAACAGACTAAGGAAGGTAATTAAAATTCACACCACACCTTTCAGAATTGACTGTTTTCCTTCCATTTGACAGTAATGAACAGATAACAAACATCTTCCATTTGCTCTGGCTATATACATGTAGTAACTCACTGCTCCTTCAGGTCGGTGAACTGTTTTTCTAGTGTTGTCATCTCATCCAGACACTCCATCCTCCTCCTCTCACAGTCCTCATCATCCATCTCTGTGAACGTGAACGCATCACAAGTCTCACCTCACCTGCATCAACCGGTTTTCTCATTAACCCCCACCTACACCTTAAATTACTGACTCCTACAAGTCAAAGCTGGAAAAACATATTTTGTAATTTTAATTTCGGTGTGTATATTGGTGTTTAGGGCCTGTTGGTCTTACCAGAGCTGTCTCCATCTTCAGACACGGACGAGCTAACCGTGTCCTCCTCGTCTGTGCTGCTCCCGTCTTGCTCCGGAAAGTCCACCTCCATTTCTTCGTGGTTGCTTTCTTTCTTCTCCCGCGAGTGGACCGGCATGGCAGCTATCAGAACAACCCGGGATAGACGGTGCGGCAAAGGCCGTACCTTTACGCTTAGCCCCCCTCCAGGAAAGAGGGGAAATGCTGCTCAGACTGCTAACCGGTTAGCCAGCCTCGCTCTTCTGCATTTTCCCAGCTGGACACGCAATCATGGCCACCGTCAACCAATCACAGCAGACTCTACACATGACAGCCAATCAGCTGCCGGCATCAGAAATAGGCTATGTCACCGGAGCGGTGGGGAGTTGTAGTTTTTATTCCTTTGTCTTGTAGAGCCAGGCACTGGAGTCGTTAACAGTTTGCGCATGCGCATTTAGGGCTCGGCAGTTCTGTAATAGTTGGAAGTTTCAGACAATAGCGTCAAAGATTTTACTTAAATAATTCTTAAAGTAAGACAAATGATACAGGTTATTTTTAAATTTAATTGTTTATCTTTTTCAGCATAATTTAAACAAAAAAAGTTAAACTTGTTATATTATGTTTTTGTTGTAAGCAAATGGAGTGTTTTTATATACTTAGAAATAGGATTTCCCAAACTTGTCGGCACTACAATAAAAACACAGGGATTCTGACCGTGAAACCCAGAGGTTATAAGAGTTATTGCAGGTTTAGTGTCCAAAATGGCTGCAGTGGAATTAAAATAGAGAAAACTGAACTGTCATTAACACTTAAGACAAATTGGGTCTCAGTAAATCGTTGATACATATGCTATCTAAATCAAAGATAGCATCTATGAGTAGGGTGGTGGTAACTAGAAGGACTGTGAATCAATTACAATCTAAAGAATCTCCATTTTATTTTATGAATTCAAACACAAAAGGAGCATACTCAGCGAACAGTACAGTCGTACAGTAATGAACCGCTTTTATGAGTTCAGTCTGTTATTGTGGAGAATTGTGTATCTCCCGCTGGGAACTTGGAAAATCCATGCAGTACAACAATAACATTCAAAGAGATCAGCTTTGGCCTCATTAGACCTGACACATTTCTGCCATTGTTTGGCTCGACCAAAGTTTCTGCTGCAAATTTTAAATAAGTTTTGAATGTTTTTCTTCAGTAACAGAGTCTGGCATAATGACTCTAACTGACTCTAACAGACTCTAACAGTAACAGAGTCTGCTATTGGTTTCATAACAAAAAAAAACTAAGTGAATACAATCTCTTCTGTCAGAAATCTTCCTGGCTAAAGCTGGTTTTAGGTGAAATGATGCTTTCTCCTTCTGGATTAAATCAAAGCTGTAACCACTGTTATTAATATGTTGTGCAGCATTAAGACATCGTCTCTTAGAGTTGTAACACTGTTCAAAACTTCAGTAAGAGGGAACTTTTTACACTCCCTCACCTGCACTTTCTAAATACTGACAGATTTCTGCTGGTTTCTTGGCCGTTTTGTAGATCCCCTTTTTTCATGTGTTCAATAGTTCTTAGATTTCTTTCTAACCTAAGAAAGAAATTCTTTCTTAGATTAGGGAGAATTTCTAATCTAAGAAGAGTTTCTGCTTGGTTTTTAGTCTGATAAAGGTTAAGTGTGAGCCTTATATAAATTCACAGTGTAAACTAAGGGTTTTACTCTGCTGTACTTTGTAAAATACTCTTTTCAAATGTAGTCAAGCTAAAACCACTTCTCTGTATTTTCTGTGAAAAACACAAAAAGCGAAGTGGAAAAAGTGATACAGACATTTCAACATCATGAAACCCATAAAATGTACAAAATGCGTGGCCTGCTTATGTAATCAGAACCTTTTACTCCAATACCCCCGAGGGCAACCAGATGCAAATCATCGTAAATCTGACATTTTTACACACAGATTAAAAAGCCCCTCCGCCCTCCTGTTTTATTTTCCTCCTTTGAATATCATTTTAATTTCAGCATTTCACTGTGTGGTATGTAATCTGTTTATATCCCTGCTGTGAATCTGCTGGAAACTGAAAGAAGTGGAGGTGAAAACAAAGGTAGAGCACCAAAGAGAGTGAATCACAGGAACTGAGTCACCATGGTGACAGCAGGTCTTCACAGCGAAGGTGGCCGGCAAGGCTGCAGAGGTTGACAGTGAGAGAGAGAGAGAGAGAGAGAGAGAGAGAGAGAGAGAGAGAGAGAGAGAGAGAGAGAGAGAGAGAGAGAGAGAGAGTGGAAGAGGCATGTAGCGCCCTGGGGTCGGAGCCGTGGCAGTGATGGACGGATCAACGCCTGATGGAGACCTGAGATGTTGGCGTTGTCTCTGAAAGTGACGGGCAAAAGAAACAAGTGTTTGATGGACTAAAACATTGGTGACATGTTTAAAACTTGGAGTGCTGTTTTATAACCCAACTATTGCCTTAATACTCACAGCTTTATTCTAATTGATGTACTTTTTGTCAACAAATGTAGCAAATTTCCAAAAGATTTTTGAGCATATTACAATAAAGAGGGGGATGGGGACACAGAAAACAATTGAACAATGGTTTTTCTTATTTTAAATAAAGAAAAAAAAGTCAAACAATATTTCAATTTCCATCTACATTACAATTATCCACCACTTTCTGGGTCTGTTCCATGAAATTGAATTGAAACACAGAGAGGTTTGGGCTACAATGTGAAAAAAAATGTTATGTTATGTTATGTTATGTTATGTTATGTTATGTTATGTTATGTTATGTTATGTTATGTTATGTAATGGTTTTAATAGACACATTACGTTTCTAACTAAGTTTAAATTTGCGCTGTGTACAGGGTCCTGACTACCTGCAGTTTACCTTATTACCACACGGGGGCGGTCAAGATCTTTAACTTAGAAGAGTACAACACGCGCTCTAATGAATTCTATTAATTGCAGTTTATTCTCTAAGTCAAAAAATAAACAGTCAGATATGTTCAAAAGAACTAAAGATAAAAATTACAAATAATATAAAAAGGACTGAACAAAGAGAAAAAAAATGTATCATGCACAAAATATGTAACCCACCCCTCAGCCATCAACTTATTTTCAGACTTCCACTGAGGGGTTTAGAAAAAGATTGTGATAAAGTAGTTCAGGTTGAATCAGAATAACCAGATCTCAAGCCTGGGACTTTATGCCACCTGATACTAGCGACACCTACAGCATCAGAATCCGTAGGCCCAGGCCTCGTCAAATTAAAAAACGGAAGAATATGAGACGGCAGTAAGAATCTGCTCAGCAGATTTTGTGGTTTGTCTCTCCGCCGCAGCGTTTCTGTGTCAGCCCCTGTCCGTTTTCACAGGGCCTGTCAGGAAACTTTGGTGATTGAAACATGTAACCAGGTCACTACAGTGTGGAATCAGAAAGTCTGAGACTTCATTTTGTGTTTTTTTTGTGTGTTTGTTTTACACATCACTTTTTTCCCCTGTTCTCTATGTCATTTGTCATTTGTCATTTGTGAGCCACAAATAAAGGAGGAAAATAGGAGAAAGGTAAAAATAAGACAAGAGTGATTAATAGTCAGCTGTGTCTATTTTAAACTCTAATTACTTCTCCAATCTAAAGCTGTGCTCTTGTCTCATCTGCATCAGCTCTGGACGGACAACAGTGGATTTAAATCGTTTCCACACCAATTTTGATCATTTAGTTTAAAACAATTTCTCCCAACAAAATGGTTAGAGAAGGAAAATCTAAAAGAAAAAACCCCAGCAACAACCTTAGTTGCAGAAGTGTGCACCCCCTCAAACATTTCTCTTTTTTCCAGATAATAATAGAATATGTTTTCCATAAAAGGTGCTGTGTCATTGTCTAAATTTGAAGTTGGGTAGCTCTCTGGTTTGACCTGCTCCTGTATGAAAACCAGAGAAGCTTGCTGACCCGGATGGTCAGTACGCGGCTTTTCTGAGCACAGAAAGAAGACATCACTGCATTTGTTCAGAAAGGCAAAAACACCACAGTTATCACTATTTGCATCCCTCAAAGGACATATATGTTTTATGTTCATATTATGAACTAAGAAGGCTAATGAAATCAAGAAAATCCTCCATTTGGCTGAATCCATTTAATCTCAATTTTTAATCCTTAAGGTACGAATACCTTGACCTGGTCCAGAGATTTCCAGGAGTAAATGTTTGCTCTGTATAGACTTTTGAACAAGAACTACAAAACACCCTTATATTTATGTTCTAGCACTCCAGTAGTGTCTAAAACGGTGGCTTCATAGGTCAAGAAGGCATAACTGCACAGAAACAGCCATTTTGGATTCTACAACTAAACTTATTGAGCTTCCTCAAATGTTTGATAAGAAATACAAAAAACTTCAGGTGGTTGGCATAAATTTGTTTCAGCTGTGCTTGTCGAACTTTACCATTACAAACCGGGGTACTTCCTGCTTTTTTTACTCAAGCAATAGGCTATTATAAATTTGAACTGTTTAACAAGTTAAAAACCAAGCTAACTAATGAACTACAGTGGACACCTATTCAAGGACCAGCTGTTCTGTGAAACATGACTCCAAAGTATTTGTGGAAAATTTGTGTATTCAGAGAGTCTTTTGTAGAACACATCAAAAAGACTAAACAAAAAATTGCAAGTTGGGAAACTGAAATAATGCAACTTTAGCCAAGCCAATTGTTTTGCCACTGATTGGCCACACCTCCGAAAACTGATATACACTTTCTCTTTAAAGGTTTTATTGGCTCTAGTGGCCTTTATTTGATAGTGAATTAACAGGAAGGAGGGCAATGAGAGAAGGGGGAAGACATGCGGCAAAGGTCAAGCCTGCGACCGTCACATCGAGGACTAAGGCCTCCAAATGTGGGTTGTGCTTAACCCCTGTGCCACATCAGCACCCCTGAGATAAGCTTATGTAGTAGTGCTAAGAGGGTTTCCACTATGTGTATTAATGCATATAAAGGTATATCAGGTGTTTGAACAATTGAAAAAGACAATTAAACAATTAAAAAATTAATGTTTTTAGAGGAGTTCTCTCTCAAGTGAATTTCTTTGAATTTCAGCTATTCGGGGGCGGTTGTGCTTCCTAACTCCTGAGAACAGCAGGGCTCCACTGTAAATAATTATTATAATATTGGCTCAATCACATTGGTATCTTAGGACAACAAGACTGAGAACCTTTGTTAAAACCGACATAAACAACTGCGAAGAAAACAAGTGCTAGCTAGCTAGGCCACTAACTCTCTTTAAACTTTCTATCAAAATAAACAGAATTTTAAAACATTTAAATTTTATATTAAGTTACTTCATATTTGGAGTGAATATTTGGCGAGAGACGCTAATGCCAAGCATGTTGTATGTTGTGATGCTGAATAATTACATTTAAAGTGACCAAAAAAAATGCCAAAAAGACAGAAAGCATTAAGTCGAGTGCTAGCAAGCAGCTGTGCTTGCGCTGTTAGCCATTTTCTGGAGAATGAGGTAAGGCTTATTTGATACTACTTTCAAACATCTGAATGCTTGGTAGTTTAGCTGAAGAACCCTGACAGAGTTTATTAATACCAGTTAAATCCATGTGATCCATTACTGACACAGTGAGGAAGGAGACCAGGGGGATGTAGCGTTAGCTTGGCACAACTAGAGGCAGTAAAATCACGTCTCTCTTGTGTGTTCAGACATAATTTCTCAAAAAATAAAAATTAAAAGCCCAACATCAACTTTACAGACTGTCCAGGAGTAGAATGAATTTTGCTACTACACTGTCATCATTCGGTAGCCACAATCTTTCCATCCTGACAGTTTACATCCATACATTCATCAATTATCTAACCCTGCTTATTACTGCATAGTCATTGGTACCAATATTTATTAACCATTTCTAGGTTACACTATGCATGTAACATAACTACTATTATTAGTGTCATTTGTAATTAGCTGGGCTAGTTATGGTTATTGATTTTAACCTTATAGAAGAAAAAATATAATAAAAACAAGCAAGCCTGCTTTAATTAATTTGCACTTTGAAATGCAGAGTGGTATTTAAGTGTGACGCATTAATTTAACTACTTGAAAGTAACATCTGCAGACATTACAACAGGTTTGGCAAGTTTAATATCTTAATTTTTTAAAATTTGGACCAGGTGTGTTAAATATGCAAAACATTCAATCTATCAACACAAAATAAAAAAGGATGCTGTTGGAGGACCCTTGATGGTGTTGGGGCCCTGAGCAGCCGTTTAAATCTCGATGCCTTGGGCCGGTTCTGCCTTTGCAGGTTAGATTTTGACGACTGATACAAATCAACACTTAAAACTAAGCAGAAGACCGAATTGAAATAGCCTGTAACGTGTAATTGAACATGTTATTTCTGGTGAGAAATAAATTAGAACGCCCCCACACTTATTCTTAATCAAAATGCCCAAAGTTACACATAGGGGTATCACATCCTGTGTGCATAATAGACACGTCATTACTTTTCATTTTGAAGTAGTTTTGCCCCTTTAAGTTCGACATGCTGCATTAGTCAACATGCCCAGGTCTGACTGTTCAATCAGGTTCCCCTAGAAAAATATACAGCAAGATGCTTAAAGATAGCAACCAGAAAGGGGGACCGAAATTTACATATTTAAACACCAAAATAGAGGACATGTTTGACGTAAACTAAATACACCTCTCCAGGAAAAGACTACCAAATATGACGCATGAAGATGGGAGCGTTATGGCAATCAATAACTTGCATTTGCATCTCTCTTTCTACCAAAAACTGGATGATAAAAGTTTCCAATCTGGTGCTTCGGTCTCAACTACTTGGTTGTTTTTGTTTGTTTATTTTGGATATTTAAAATGTTTTCCTTCTCAAGTGTTAAATGATCAATTGAATGAAAAGTTGAATGATTTCTGAATACATGTTCTTTCATTATAACACCATTACCATTATATTACTTGAAAATAGTTTCAAAACGACAATATTATTGTCTATCGCAATAACTTCTGGGATGATTTATCGTCCACTTTCTTTTCCAGAGATAAAAATACATAAATTAGTGATTTGTGTGTTCATGCTTTCTAATAAAGAGATGAATATGTAATAGGGGGTAACTAAATTCATAAAATAAAGTAATGTTAGCGGTTATTCTAAAAGGTGGGGAATGCAAATGGGCAAAAAACCCAAAAAGTTTAGATTATCAGATTTAATGGATATCTGCATATGCAGGATGTGTCTTTTTAGCCTAAAAGAAAACATACACTTTCTCTTGGCATAAAAATTTGCATTAAAATTACCATTTCGACACATTCACCACTACCTGTTGTCGTTTCAGTTTCAGCCATGACTCTATGGGAGTAAAGGAAGTTATTGTGGTGCATCGAGCAACTTGTTTTACAAATGCTCGAGTAGATCGAATATAAAACTTTGGTAAAGGGTGACAGTCTTTAGTAGGGCTTCTATCAAAAAGTATCTGTCAAAATGCAAAAGAATAAAGCTTCTATCATCGTGGGAATGCCTGGGGACGGAAACAAGGGTATTACCCCTTCTCCGAATAACGCCCACGCTTCCCCGAAAAAATATGCATTTGCACATTCAGCATGAAACTGAGTCTTCAGAGAGGGAGCATGTTGCAGTTTTCTCTTTTCAGCCTCACTTTGAAACTATCAATCTATGCACTGAGTCTTAGATGTCTCCTGTTATGCTTTCAAAACCATAACAGGAGAGACAAAGGAGGAAACAAGAAAAAAGTCCATTATAAAGAAAACACGTTCAGAAACCCGTTTGAACTGCCTCTTTCAAGTCAACGTCTTTTATAACAGATTTTTTCCCCCCCTTAAATATAAAGGTCACGTAATCACCCACAATAAGCATCCGACATATAAGTGTATGGTCTGTAAAAATTGTTACTTATGATGAATTTGTGCAGCGTCAACATGCAGGGCCAGATCAAGAATATGAAAACTGACATAAACTAAAAATAATACATAAAAACTAATAAGGTCATGAATTACAGCTTTATATTCGAATAAAGTTGCTAAGCTTCAGCTATCTGATAAACTAATCATAGGTCGCCATCTTTGTTGAGGCCCGTAAAGTGTGACGTAAAGAAGTCGAAGCCTTATGACTCCGCCCCTCTTCATTTGCATATGGTAAAGTAAAACCAGGAGGAAATGTAAAAACAACACATGGAAGTAGAAATACTTGCACGGGAAAAGTTAATTGATTACTTAACTTAAGAGACGAAAAGGCATCTGTAAGGTGAACCAAAAAATCCGCTTTTATTTTTAATCATGTCAGTTACGCTACGTCTTATGCTACCAAACAGCCTGTTTATTTTCCTACATATGATCCCACATTTGTAAGGAAAATCTATTTATTTGTTACGCAGCAGATCCTGATCTGTCCTCCAAGATGTCAGCAGAGCCGGGTTCATCATTGGTTCTCATGTTTTGGGAGAGCAGCGAATGGCTTTGCCTGTGCTGATCTCAACCCCATCGAACACCCGCGGGATCCGCTGGGGACCCCACAGCAGTGTCTGACCAAGCTGGGGACCAGGAAGTGGAGCACACTGTTGTGACTTTGTACTTTTCCCCTTCTGTTTGTTAAATGTATAAATTAATAATAAATATAAAAAACATGTTCTCTTTCTTCAAACTTCAATGATCTGATAATAAGTAATACCAAACAACGGTCAAATGCAGAATAAGGTAAGAAAGGATTTGGATAATCTTCTACAATAAAACCAACATACTCAACTCTTCTGCTCAGACCAAAAATCCAGTTTATGTATAAAGTGTGGCACAGTTTAAGGGGGAATAAATAGGCTTTCCAATTTTATTACCAAGAAGCATTTACACAATCTTAATCTTCTTACCTTTTCTGCTTAGTACATATTCATTTTGATTGTCTATTTCAAATTTCACTCATTCATTAATCCCAATTCCACTTTATTTGCAATAAAAGCAGATTTAAGCGGTTGAATCTTTGTTTTCTTTTTTTTTCCCTCTGCTATTCCAAGATGCTAAGTGGTTTTCACCAGGCTACCGTTTGAAAACTCCCCCAAATTGCCCCTGAATACAAGCAACATAACATTTCATTCCTCAAAGCAAAAGCACTGCTTCCTTTCGTGTTATCAGATGGGTGTGAAGGTTGTGAAGATGTGGGAGTTGAACTGCTGTGTCACAGAACCCACACCAGAAACGTACCGGCTTGGGCTGACTGTCAGTTACTGTAAGGTGGAGCGAAAGCTTCCTCCTGAAAGGAGGGAATCTCTCATGAATGACATGCACACATCTGGGAAGCTCAAGCTGTTTTTAGCAACATTCAGAAATGTGACTAAAAAAAAATCTCACATATTGTGGAGGTGGCTACAGTCATCGTGTTCAAAACCTATTTCAGTGATTCTTAATAAGAGGGACAAAACAGGTCCTATGGATCATGCACAAAATTTGAATTAAATATACATAAAATATCTGGGCCATGTGAGCACAACAATGTATGTTTTTCTGGTGTTTGCTGAATATTTTTCATTTTAAACTTTGCAGTGGGTGGATGGTGTATGTCAAATCCCTTGTCCTGGAGCAGAACTCAATTCATTATAATAGTTTATAATTATAATTATAGTTATAATTATAATTATAACTATAATCCTTTTTATAAATTAAAAGGAATACTAAGATAATATATTATGACAATTAAGTATAAGTATTCAAGTAAATAATCATAAAAGTATTAATAAATTGAATTAAAAGTGATTTTTATATAACTTATATATAATTTCAACTCAATTGAAATTTGTCCCAAGTTTTTGTTAACACTGTCAGACATAGAAAGAATGTAAAAAAAAATCAGGCATTATTGGGGGGCACCAGAACTTCTGAGGACCCCATGACATTCCCTCTAGCTAAGAAGGCTAGTTAGCTCTGGTAGGCTTATGTTATTCTTTGGTTTTTTCTTCCATTTTACTCCTAAATTGCTTGTCACAACCATGATGTGTCAACACCATAACTGACAATTTGGATGAAATTTTGTGAAGTAAATGCTTAATCTGTACACTATACAGATTTAATGGACCTGTTTCAGAAAGAGCAGGAGTTTAAAACAAAGAAATACTATTACATATGTCACTGGATGATTGAATTATGCAATAATTCTTCAACTATGTAGTTGGACGGTGATAAACAGCTGGGTAGTGAATAAATCTTTCACTTATTTCACAAATGTCAATGTGTTCCTTGAAGTGACAACAGTCAGTGCTCTCCAGATATTACACATGTTTCGGTTTCACCGTTTAACCATGATGCAACAATGTAATTTCGGTATTAATAGATATACGTTCACATACAACCTGCCCACTCACAATTTTACTACCTTTGAAAAAGGAAATTGGATGATGTAACTGCATCATAATCTTCAGCAATCAAACATAATCAACTATCGATAGAGCGAAATGAGTGATCAAACCCCGAGTCTTGTGGCTATTTGGTTAT
This sequence comes from Micropoecilia bifurca, assembly GCA_903067075.1. Taxonomy (NCBI): domain Eukaryota; kingdom Metazoa; phylum Chordata; class Actinopteri; order Cyprinodontiformes; family Poeciliidae; genus Micropoecilia; species Micropoecilia bifurca. The sequence continues at coordinate 24,902 of CAEGAF010079350.1, read as the reverse complement.
TGACAAAAAGATATCAACCTTTGTATGATTATCGCTAACACAAAATATAACCAACGATAAAACAATATAATCTGTGTTCAAAACTATCCTAACATAATACATGATGTGATATTTCTATGTGTCAGTAAGACATGTCATTATCTCTTCTTGAGAAAATCCTCTGCAGATTTACTGCCACTCTGCTGTGGCGTATGAGGAAAGCATGTGCTGCGTGGGTAAACACAGTATGTGGATTTTGTACATCATGTTGTATCATGTCTCTCAAGGATGAGTTAGTATTCACACGTCTTCCTTTTGTTGGGCGTGTCTGTACTGGGACGGATGAAGCAGAATTTATTGTATGCCACTGCATCAGGATGGGGTGTGTATTACTTTTACAATGACGCCACCATCTCATATTTAGTTTAGTTATTTCCATAGTTACGACTCAACTGTTTCACTATCTAGATGTGAGCGCTCAATACTCCAATAAGTATCCCCAACTCTTAGCCTAATTAAACAGAAAGTAGGTCAGCCTACTATGGTTGGAGCAGATCAGCGAAGACAGAGCGTCTGCATAGCGCAACATGAGATTAATGTTGATGTCAGGAAACTGCTGAGCTGGTCTTTGGAAGACTGTAGCAGTTGTATGTGTTTATATCTTTTAGTTACAGTAATGCCATATCAGCTGTATTTTGACTACAAATATAAGCAAATCTTTGTTTGTAAAAAGCATCATAAATGAAAATAAAACCTGTAAGACATCAGTCTGTCTTTAATTTGGCTATATAATGTGTTTCACTTGGTGGCATATGTTTGTTACTAAAATAAAATAACTTTTTTGGCTAGAGACATGTTTATTTATCTGAATGTGCATTTCCCCGTACAGAAACGAATCACTTCGTTTTCTATATCCGCTTATCTCACATGTGTCAAACTCAAGGCACATGTGTTTTTACATTGTGCTGAAATATTATTTTATCAAAGAAAAGCAGTTTTTATTTATTTATTGCCAAATTACATCATAGTTTCTTGCAAATTATAGTGTAAATTGACTATTTACTCCCACCTCCAGGTGGGAGTATCTCTTACAGCTGCTTCCGCCTTACTTGATGTCAAGTTATAATCCATAAAGATATGGCGAGTAATAAAGTCGCATAAGCGCAAATATTTCTAAATTAGTACCAAAGATGTTTCAAAATTTGATTTATATTTATACAGTTTTATTTGCGGGTTTTATCTATACCTTCTGGCACAAACAGCAATTTAAGAACATTCATGATCTTGATTTGAAAATGAGTTTGACACTCCTGGCCTTTCTCACTTAAACATAATACATCCATTATGAATAGAGGAAATTTTTTTGACAATATGAGGGAAAAACTGGGAAAGTTTTTATTTTTATTTTTACAGTCTTATACGCATCAGCACGGGGTCAACCGACTGCATCAGCTGACCAATGCTGACACGACACTTCCCCCAATCCGCAGATAGGGGGCAATGCGCAGCACTTTAGCACAACTGATTCAGCATCTGCGCTCTCAGCTGCTTGTATCCAAGCAACCGGCGTTGTAAACAAAGCAGACATGGACAGGGACGCTTGAAAACAACGCAGAAGCAAAAAACATTTTCAAGTGGAAGTTCCAGTATTTCTCATGTGGGTTGGATATCTGACAATGTAAGCAGGCAATCTGAAAAATCACAGCAGAGAGAGAGAGAAAAAAAAGAGAGAGAGAGAGAGAAGAAGAGAGAGAGAGAGAGAGAACAGTTTGTCCCCAGATTCCTCGTTATGATTGTTGGCAGCGGCACAAGAATGTGCGGAATTCGACGGAGACAGAGAGGAGTCGGCGCGCGCTTACATAAGTGACGTTTATCTGATGTCAGACAGGCACCTTAGAAAGCATAACCACCACAGACCCGTTCAGGGCGGGTATCGACGTGTGCGTACCTTCTGGTTAGTGTGGCAAAGGTGTGTGTGTGTTTGTGTTTGTGTGTGTGTGTCACAGAGGTGCGACTGCATCGCGCTCCTTGGTTACCGTTGCTATGTTTACGGCCGAACCTCACCTTTTTGTTTCTTCTTCTTTTTTTTTTTTCTTTTTGCGCAAAGCAAACAAAAGGTGATCCTGGGAATTTTTTCTTTTCTTCTTTAATGTTACATGTCAGAGGGTTAACCATGTGGGTTAACCCAGACAGGTGTCTCTGTCACGCACTACAACCAAGAACACTGAGGGCTTTTCCTTCTGCGGGAGGGGAATCATTGGTGACAAACATACAAAAAATCACATCAGGGATGTGTTTGAAATTCCTACCAGAAGAAATCCTTTGTGGCTTGTGCTTCTAGTATTTTCCTGAGGAGAGCGTAGATCGTGACTAGGTGTGTATCTCCAGATCGTCGCCATTGTGGAACAGCTGTTGCTTTCAAAAGGTTGTCACTAACTGGTCAATACCTAACCCTAACCCTAGCCCCCCCCCCCTCCCACACACACACACACACACACACACACAACAAAGGAGCAGGAGGAGATGTGAGGAAATCCTCTGTCTGTTCAAAGCTTCACTCTATGTTTTTTTTTGGGGTTTTTTTTGTCCAAATCTTTTTCACAGAATTAACACATCGCAATGTCCACACAGTTTGTCCCCTGCACAAACTTTTTCGGAAGTTGACTGTGACACATCAGTTTGTACCCTTGGAAATAAATTCCACTTTTAGTGCAGCGGCATAATTTTACACAGGAAAATTCTGAAAAATCCAACCATATTGGAGTGTTAAGGTCAGTGAGGGGTTGGGGGGGGGATGGAGCCCATGCTGAGAAATAATTGGGAAATATAGGTGAAACAACTAAACTCCTAAATATTTCTTTAAATCCGAGTTTTTGTAAGTTGATCTCCATTAGTTTCTGTTTCCCTTGGGCATATATATGATGTGACACAAGGGACCTTTTTTTTTTTTTTTAAGCCAGATGACCCATATTTGTTATACCACTTAGAACACTGTGCAGGCTGGTGAGGGAGTTCATATGTATATATATAAATGTATGGAGTTTCCTAAGCTCTACTGAGAATTTAACTGGAACTGTATGGGACTAAGATTAACACTTTCTCTTTTTTAAAGCTATTCTTCAAGTGGCTTTGTCTTAAAATAAAAGGTGAATGTGTTGAAAAGCACCTCAGCCCCACTGCTGTAAGTACAGTGGAGGATCTGTGATGCTGTGGGAATTTTTCTCTTTTTTCCAAGGCCCTGAGGAACCTTGTAGTGCCATCGTGAAATCTTTGAAATGTCTGAAAATTTTTAACAAAATTTTGGCAAAGTGTACAAATGAAAAAAAGACATTAAAAAAGTGTCATTTTTTCATATTCTAGACAGAAACCATCCAATACATGTATTTTTTCCCTACTAGGAAATTAATATAAAGTGCAAAAATGTAAAATGAACACGTAAATGTACAGGTGTTGGCAAAGAAATGTATGTTTTTACATTATCGCAATGTGAATCTGATTTGAACTAAAGTGACGTCACAAGGACGATGTTTGTGTCTCTTAAATGGTACATTAATTATTAATGTTATTATTACCAATATTATTTTATTCAAACAAAATTTTGATTTCTGCTCATTAATTTTAGACCACAAAAAAGAGAAACAAAATGTATTCCAATGTGATATTTAGTATTTTATTTTTCCTTTAGTAAAACTATCAATATTTTTCTTTTGTACCTTGATCATTAATGGACAGTGACGTCAAGGGGGTAAGTTACTACAACCTGGCTTGTTTTGGTTATTGTAAATATTAAAAAGGAGAGATGGGAAGTGGGGAATCAAAAAAACATTTTTTTGCTCATCTTATTTGATCACACACAAATGAAAAAGAATGTTTTTGAATTTAATACTTTGCATTACACAATACAAACACAAACATGGATTTTCTCCATCCGCATAAAAGGAGAAAATCCATTTACCAAAACATTCCCTGCTCATGGCATCAATCCCAATATCACACTTATTTTTCTTTACTTTTCTTTTCTTTGCGGTAAAACAAAAATCCACTCGGTGATTTGATTGATCGCTGCAACCACTGAACTTAAAACTCATCTTGCACAACAGAGTCGCAGACGATGCGGCTTCGGGTTATTCCTACACTGTCGCTGTGAATTTTCAAAGTCTGGAAACTCGGCTCTTGTGTCTCGCGTCTTTTAAAACTTGGCAAGTGAGGGGAAAAAAAAAAAAATTCTGCTGCGCTGCATTTTGGTCAGCCACTCGAGACGCACAATTTCCCCAGAGCACGAAGGGAATTCTTCAATTCTTCAAGAGCCACAGGGGCCGCCTGGGCCTCTCATTCATGCCCATCGCGTCTCATTGAAGACAATGTGGCCCCTGAGCGAAACACGCGGGGCAGGTAGAGAATAGGTGTCTAATAGGAAACTACAGGTTTTCATTCTGAGTCTCCCTTGGAGAGTGGGGGGGGATTTTTCTCTCAAAAGCACAGCTCTGGTGTGATTTCCCTTGTGCTGTAGTCGGAAATCCCCCGCTGTGGCTCCGCCCATGAAAGCGCACAAAAAGGCTCGCAGTCTCCTCCGCAGACGCTCACATCTACCCTGACCTCTCGACGCGACGGACCTTGGTAACGCGCTCTCTCAAAGTCAACATGGCCGTTCACGCAATGCACGGACAAATGGATTATAACTTGGACAGCAAGCAGGGGAAAATGCTGGAGGACCGGCTGGACAGCGGCGTGGACTCCTTAAAGGACGAAACCCTGATGATCGAGGACTTTAAGGACCTGACTGTGAGGTGCAAGGAGGAGACCACGGAGGAGTGGGAGCCGTGGAGGGACGTGGTGACCGAGGACGGAGACACGTAAGTGGAGTTTTGATCTGTACTTGTTTTGTTTTTTTCTGCAAAACTGCGCAAAAGGAAAAAAAAAAAAATCTAAATTCCGGAAATTTGCGCGCATTGCTTCAAAAAGGGGAGAAGTTGGTAAATGCGGATGCGACTTGATCAAAGCTGCAAAACAAATGCTAAAAGAACAACTAAAAAAAGCAAGAAAGGCGCACTGGGAAGGTTAAAGTTTGCACAAAAAGTGCAAGTTTTAAACAAACGACAACAACAACAAACAAAAAGAAAAAAGTGCGTGCAAACTGGCATTCAGGAGTGTTTGCAGTGCAGGGTGTGCGCGCAGTCTGGGGCGGTGCTAAAGTCCGCTCTGCGCATTCAGGAAAGTCCCTGGCCCGATGCCAGGAACTGATAAAGCATCAGATGTGTCAAGCCACAACTGGTGGAAATAACCCGACAAAACTCCACTGTTGCGAAACGCTCCGCTGTTTAGCCTTTGTTCTCTCTTATATGACTGAAACCACTTCCCCCTGCGTGTAGTTTCTTTTTTTAAAAGCTCTCTTTTAACCAAACTTTCCCCCCCTCCTCCTCTCAACAGGCTGCTCCACTTGGCCATCATTCATGAAGCCACTGAACATGTCCTTCAGATGATCCAGCTCTCCAGAAATCACTCTTTCCTCAACAAACAGAACCACCAAAGACAGGTAACAATCAACACCATCCCCTGTAGAGCTGATCAGAAGCCTTACATGTTCCTCAACTTAAGTCTCATGCATGGCCTGAATGACGGTGTCCTCTTCCTCAGACTGCCCTCCACCTGGCAGTGATCACAGAGCAGCCCAAGTTGGTGGACTGTCTCCTGAAGGCCGGCGCTGACCCGCTGCTGGCCGACAACAGCGGCAACACGGCTCTCCACATCGCCTGCAAACGCGGCTCCATGATGTGCTTCGGCGTCATCACCCAGAACTGCCAGCGCCACCTCACCTCCGTCCTGTCCGTACCCAACTACAGTGGTAAGCATCGACCTGTGCGAGTTGTTGCACCTCGATCGAACTTGTTCCAAGTTGGGTCCCTAACAGCTTCTCTGTCACCTTTCCCAGGACACAACTGTCTCCACTTGGCGTCCATTAACGGCTATGTTTCCTTGGTGGAAAGCCTCGTTCAGCTGGGAGCGAACATCAATGAACAGGTGGGTCTCGGTCCAGACGAAAGGCCACAACGTCTTTCCAAAACCGCTATCCGAACACGGATCTAACAGTTGGCTCTTACGGTTTTTCCCCCAGGAACCCTGCAGTGGACGGACAGCGCTCCACTTGGCTGTCGATCTGCAGAACCCCACGCTAGTCCGATGCCTCCTTGACCTCGGCGCAGAGGTCAACTGCCAGAACTATGGAGGCTTTACGCCATACCACCTTACGTACGGGCGGCAGAACGACGAGATCCGCTGCCAGCTGTATGAGCGGACGGCGCTGGAGCTGAGGGCTCTACCCGATAGCGAGTCAGACGACAGCGACATGGAGGATCTGGAGTTGCTGGAGGACGAGGTAAGCGTCTTTATCGGACTGCCGCAGCTCAGATAACTTCTCATATAGTAGGATCTCCCAAAGTAAAGCAGGATTTCTCATGAGTTCTTGTCTTGCATCTCTTTAGGTCTATGATGACATAGTGTTCGGGAAGTAGAAAAGGCCCCCCCCATTGCTGATGGTGCGAATGTCAAGCTGCTAACGGGTCTGCCGAAGAACGGCTCCCAACGGGGTACAGAAGCCGGTCGTGCTTCCCCTCGACATGTCCCGCTCCTTCCTCCATGGCTAACGGTTCAGGCACGCTGGTGCTGGCCCCCGAGACTGCAAAACGGGGAATGAAGATGGTTGTCCGGTCAAGATTGCTGAAAAAACCAACAACGGCGAGACCGCCATATGGTCCGCAACTGTGTAAAAATATAAATATATTGTATAAATGCAAGCTATGTAATATATTGTAAATACAGAGATCCTATTTTTGTACCAAGTGTGAATTTAAACACTATTATCTTGAAAAAGTCAAATAAAAAAAAAAAGGTCTATGAACATTAACAGTTGTGACTCGTGGTTTTTCCTCAGCTGAGCCAACAGTTGAATTTCCCTCTATATGAAGGATGACTCTTTGCTGGTCTTTCCAAAACTTTGTAAGAAGCGTCATTTCCCACAATAAACCACAAGGCAGAGTCACTCAGAAAGAGAGAGAGAAAAAGATCAGAGTAAACCCCGGTAGGAACAGTATGGGATTTCCTTTGTTGGGCGAGGTCAGCGGGTCTCTGAGTCACCGCGCTGAAAAGTCCCTGGGCTGAGGAACACGCCGTGCTCGCAAACATTCCCCTCCGAGCGGCAGCCACGGAACTGGCACTACTGGGTAGTTGCTGCAACGAGGAAATGTTCCCTTTTTTTTTTTTTTTTTTGCAAGAGTGGGAAAGAAAGCCGGACTGATTAACTACTGTATCGTAACAGGGAAACGGTTCAAGTCTGGGAAGTACAAGACTTCCTGTTGGAGATAAGCTGGAATATCTTAAATTTCCCGAAGGTTCCTGGTGTCTGTCAATTCCAGGGATAAATTTCATAATCCTGTACCAAAATGGAAATACACTCGCAGAAACTACAAGAGAAAAACCGATGTCATGAAAGTTGACACATTTGAATTTCTGATAAATCCCGGTGACAGAATAGCCAAAGAAGGAACCGAGTTCGATGTGTTCATTGACAAGAATCCTGAACCTTGTCAGTTAAAAGGAAACCAACGTGTCAACTTAGACAAAACTATTTAAGTCTTATAAGAGAAACTCGGCCCTATTTCAGCTCAACGCTTCCTGTTTGTTGTAACTGAGCTACTTTTGTCATGATCTATGTACTTCAGAGAAAAAAAATGAGGTCAAATCAGTGACAGTGTAGTAAAATAACTTCAGTCATAAGAGTAGAGCCACAACAGGAAGCCCAGGTGCATGTTCCCATAACCGTTTCCACTTCTGTCAAACAAACCAGAACATTGAATACAGCCTTGCATGCTGATCAATAAACAGGACAAAAAAAATGTTTTACTCCAAAAACTTGTTTTATTGTTGAATGAAATCATAAGGAGGAGAGGGAGGAGAGAGAGGATAAATGTACAGCAAACAAAGATAAACACCAGCCTCCATCTGGGAAAACTGCACTTCCCATCATGCTCTTCATCAGTCAAACAGGTGGCGTCTCTGTGCCTGGTCAGCGCCCGGTCAGTCCCGCTCTGCCAGCGACATGAGGTGGACGTCTACTTCAGACTCTGTCAGGATCCTGCAGGAAACCACGGCAGAAAGACGGTCGGCGACGTTTGTGGAATTCCCAGCTGAACGCTGCGTCTAACAGGTTGCGTTTATAACCTTTGAACGCCGTTGAATTACAACCAATAATCTCATGAGATTGGCCTACTCCAAGGAAATCAGAAGGAAAATGACACATGGCTTTAAACTGAAAACCTGAGTTTGTGTTGATAGAAATATCTTTTGCTGCAGTTTAAGCTGCAAGACTTTTCAAATGGATTTAGGTCTACACTTTGACTAGGCCGTTCTTACAACTAAATATGCCTTTATTCATGTTCAAAGGCTGTTTCTCCACCCTTGTCTTCAGTCTGACCAGACCTCTAAAGGGTTTTCTTGCAGGAATGACCCACATTTAGCTCCGTTGCTGTTTCCTGAACCTACTGAAGAAACAGCACCATCACACCATAACGCTGCCACTTTGCACAGTTCAGAAGGTCAAAAAGTTGTCATGAGATTAAATTAAACATTTATGAATTCTGAATGCAAACTGGATTTTCTTTAGGAGGATAAGAGTGAGGGGGATTGAAAACAGGTACACGCCACACATTTCAGATTTGTAAATGTACATTTATTTATTTATTTTTTGTGAAATTATGAATTCCTTTTCTTGTAGTTCCCAACTAAAATATAGAGATGTTTCCAGAAAAAAGTTAAATAAGAAATCAATTCTTAGTCCTGGTATTTCTGAATTGATTCAAAATGCTCAAAAATCAATTTTAATCTGCATCATTTTTTTGTGAGATTATATTTTTGAATAATTCTTTGATACTTTTTTCTATTTAAGAAAAACCAGGCAGTTAATATAACCTAACACTGGGAATTCAAATGACAGTTTTATGCACAAACCTATTTTTGTCTAAATATAAACTGACGGAAATTTGATGCAACATGAGATTTTATAATAGAAATGTTTTCAGTAAATGTTCTGTTTACACCGTCTTTTCCTGTCACATAACCTAAACAGAAAAACTGGTTTCTGAATTAAAATTGTTTCTGAATCAAATCGTGACCCTAAGAATCGCTACATTGAAAGATTTGCACCTCTAGTGAATTCATACATGTGCAAAACAGATGGGAAAATAGACTCTTGAAAAAATGGCTGACAGTAATGCTGTTTGCCTCTGAGCTGCTCTGATCTCACTTCTGAGAAACAATCATCTGCTGCAAATGTACCTGAACTTGGGCTCCTGTGTTGTCACGACGCCCACCTCCAGCTCAGAGGGTTTGAAGTCAATGGAGAGGACAGTCGAAAGACAAGAAACGGCCGTCTGAGGTGGAGCAAAAACAAAAATGACAAAAAACAAAAAGGTTAGCAGACAGAGCAGTTATTTGGATTTATTGCACCTTTAGTGCATTTCTGCTTCTTATAAACCGAACGTGATGGTTATATAATGTGTTAGACGAAGGCAGGAAACCACCACAGGTTATGCAAGCTGCTTTCACATTCAGGTTGCTTTCTTATCAACTTGCGCTACGTCGGCAGAACAACCTCACCTCAATCGTTTGCTCGAAGGTCCAGTCCAGTTTCTTTTTTACTTTCTTCTCCAGGAAGCTGGTGGCTTCTGTCTGCTTCACCCCGGCCGCGGTGGCCTTGAAGCCGCAGTAGTAGCCGGCCGGGTCGCACTTGTACACCTGCGGGCCGAACTCCTCGTCCACGCCGATCACGATCATACCTGCCGGTCAGACGTACACGCAGCCAGGTTCACTCCAGGGCCGAGGCTCCCAGGGATAAAGACACGGGACGCAGGGCGTCAACTCACAGCAGCCCAGCGGTCGCATCTCGGCGTTCTGCGTGTAAACCTGCGAGATGTCGGCGATCCTCTTGCACAGCATGTCCACCGGGATCTCGTAACCGTACTTGTACTGCCAGTTGGCCGCCTCATATCGAGCTCGCTGGACCTGAGACCTGCTGTCGGCTGCAGGGACAACGGCAACAAAACATGATCCGCTTTCGGTTTCACTTTGAAACAGGCTAAAAGAATGAATGTGTTTAAATAAATACAAGTTTCAGGGATTTGCGTAAAAAGTTATTTCCATAAGTTTTCTACAAAGGAAAATGTTAAACACGCGTATCTGTGTATTTACAAGCAAACTTGTATAAGTAGAACGTCTTTCAGACGTCGACTGTTACCAGAAAGTCCACTTTGCTGCACTTGATAAATCAACCTTTATTCAATGTATTTAACTCAGCTAAATATGACAAACGTTTTGAAAGTAAGCGTTAAAAATCCTGTTGGAAAGACTAATTTAATTTGCTCCACCAAGCCTAAAAGAATTTAAAAACTAGACGTAACAGAAAACGTGCAAAATTCTTAATATATCCATTTCCTCCAAAAAAATAAACAAAATTGGACAACCATATTTACTTGACTTTATGCTTTTTTTTGTTTCTTTCTTGGCCCATTAGTACTTCTGCCTCAACGGTTTTATGGTAATTCCAGCTCACATAAACACTGCTACAGCCAATATCTCCCTGTATTAATAACCAATGAAGAGCAGATGCACTACACTCAAACTACTGAATTTAGGAGGTGTGATGTAATTGTTTGGTTTTACCTACATATAATAAATTTAACGTTTAGGAATTGTTGCTTTCCTGTTTTAAATAATGAGAAACTCATAACTAAATAAACTTTGGTGAGTCGTACAGGTTCTTGTACAACAGCTCAACGCTTTTATTTATTTATTTATTCAGTTTGTACAATGCTGGTCTGAATTGATAAAATGTATAAAACACATGCAAACACTGCAATGTGTATCCAATACATCTAATTATTTGTTTTCTTGCTATGCAGTCGCCTAAATAAATATCTTAATTTGTGTTTGTAATATTTTCAAGTTGACCTGACACCAAATTTTTGGTTTTAGGCATGATCTGTATTAATTAGGCTGGAGGAACAAATGGTCCTTTCTGTGGTTTCGCATCCAAAGGGACGGATCAACAGAACCCATAAAAATGGCAGAAAGTGACTCATCAAAAATCCTGCAGCTAACTAGATACAAACTCACAGTTAAACAGCCAGGAGAAACGACAGTCTAGTCATAATTACATGTTTATGCTACTCTAAGTGTCTCAGAAGAGGCATAAAAACACATTGAACAAAATATTCACCTGCCTCAAATGTTTCCTTTACATGCTAAAAATCCTACATCCTGTCAACATAACAGCTCAGTAAGGTCTTGTAAAATTCTATGTCTCAATTGTGTCAATTGTCCCCATATTTCCTGTCAATGTGTTAGCTTGACGTATTAAGATATTGATGCGTTTCAGTGAGCAAAACTAAACAATATTGTAAAATTGTGTCTCTTAATACAGCAAATGTTGAGTATGTCTGCTTTTAACTTAAATTTAACAAGCATGGGTGGAATATGAAAAGATAATCACACTGTTTTAGATGAGGGCTGGTTATTGATATGAAAGTATTTTGTTTAAAAAACTCATTGCTACTCATGCTAAGTTACGCTTCCGCCTCCAAGTATTACACCTTAATGCTGAGGGAATTCCTCACCCGTCATCCCAGACATTACACATCCGATGTTGTCTGTTATTCTGAAGAGGTGGGTCACTGTGGAGGCATCCAGAAGCTTGTCCTGTCGAAACAAGACCGGAAGCAGCGAGAAAATGGTCAACATGGCTAAATCTTCTATCGACCTGGAAAATGCAAGCATCCCTCAACTCACCGGAACTTTCTTTTGTGTTACAACAACCGCACAGTCCTTCCCTCGGACCGCTACCGACGTTAAGCCACCCTGGTTTATAGCTTTGAAAGCATATTCTGAAAAAGATGAAGAAAGAATAAATTGTAAAAGAATGTCATACAGCTGAAAACCTGTACCACGACTAGCTAGAGATGAAGGGGTAATTCAGGTCTTCGACTAATAAACACCTCACGTTTTTTCACAGAATGAAAATTCTACAATAAAATATACAAACTATCTTTATAAATCCAAATATTAAATATTAAACCCAAATTCAAGCTGTATCTGTATTAAATAAGCTATGTAAAGTGTAATGCTAGCTATGCTAACTAGCCTGGCAGTAGGCTCGCTCTTAACATTTGCTATTTTGTTACATTATTAGCGTCAGAAAATGAAACGCAAATGTAACAGCACGGACATTCTAACCTTATGTTTCAAATTTATAAGCGACTCTACTTTCACTTTGGCGGGTGTCAAATACGAGCCAGGAGCCTCAGCGAACCATGACAGAGCATTTAGCTAGCTAGCAAACAAGTGAGCCAACGAAGCGGCTCCTATCAACTTGAACAGCTCCAGAATACTGACCGACTTGATAGAGCCTCCCCTCGGGAGAAAAGATGGTGATGTGTCGGTCGAACCCTGCACTCGAGCCTCGGGACATTCTGTGAGCTTAAATTTTGGCCGGAAAGTTCGTTTCCCCCCAATGAATTTGCAAGCCGACTTCACTTCATGAACAAATATTTCCACCCGGAAACTGATTTGAGGGGCCCAGAACTTCATCCGGTGTGAGAGGTCTTTCCGTGTTACCATGGCGATTCAGTAAGTCGGCGGGCGTTATTGGTTGCTAGTAGAAAAAAACTAATGAATGGCGGTGTAAATGTGATTACACGTATTAAAGAGATTTTTTAGCACGTTAACAGATTTGTTTCAATTTATAAATTATATTTATGGATATCAGGACTTGGGTGGTAACTAGTTACATTTACTTGGTTAACATTTTTTTAAAAAAAAATATACGTTTAGGACTATTTTTACTAGGTTTGTTACTTTTACTTGAGTAACTTCATTGAATGAATAACAAACACGTTTTAACCAAAAATTCACTCAGACACATGCAGTTTTTGTCAAAGTTATGTAAGTTGTTTTTATTGAAAGAAACCAATTTGTATGTTTCTTTTGCCTGATTTTATTTTTTGTTACATTGTCATTTTTGTCAATGATGTCATTTTTGTCACGTGAGACTTTTGAGGGGCGTTTCTGGGCGGAGCTTGGTAAGGTCCATTAAGAGACAGACGGCCAATTTCAAGGAATTAAATTGAACATTCAAATTTCTTTCAATGCATATTTCAATATACAGCATTTTTTTATAACTGAAGGTAACACAGTTACTTGAGTGTGCTATAAAATGGCACTAGGTGCCTGCATTATACATAATACTGACCATTTAAGACTACTGGTGATAGAAAGGTTGATGGATGAAGTAGAGCAGTCTGAATGATTGTGATGTTTGCAGATGATATTGTAAATCTTTAGTAGGAGGTGAAAGAGAGGTGGAGGAGAGAAGAAGAAGCCAGACAGATTATAGAGAAGGTGAGAGTGCAACATAAAGGTGAAGAATAGAATGCATATGATGGAGTGAATCCAAATGGTTCTCAGTGTGAGTCTCTCACAGGAGTAAAGTTGCAAGGTTGCAAGGGAAGGTTTGCAAAACGGCACTAAGAAACGCAAACTGCATGAATTAGCAGATATTTCCAAAATGAACTGCAGTCATTTTTAAACAGAGTTGCATAATTTTGGTGTTTAACGACCCAGTTTAGCTTCTTAACCTGCAGTGTTGCAATGTCAGAATGGCACGCTTATTGCTGCAGAGGAAACAAAAGTTCCTGTTTCTGAGTAGCAACCGATGTGACTTTTTACAATTTACTAACAGAGTGGTTCAGACCAGAAGACATAAATGAGGCTAAAGGTCTTAAAAAAAAAAGCCCCGGCGTTCTTCCAGTAAGCACTTCGGGGCCAAGGAGTGGAAAAAAAAGTCACACGGTTCACACACGCTGACATTTGATCTCGAGCAACTCTCATGCAGAAACAGTCCGACCTCACGGTGACTGGCGTTTGACACGTTGTCCTTTTCAATTGTTTTTCATTTTCAGCTCCCTGTGATGGCTGAATAAAAATACCAATTGCATGCACATGTGTCGGGCGTGCAAGTATGCAACCGTGTGTTCGCAAGAGTCTGTGGGAACCCAAATGAGGAAGTGATGTGTGTTACAATTTCCTGCTAGCGCAAAAACATTGAGGTCTAAGTAACGTCCTGCAAAACTACAAGTCAACATTGTAAACAAATACTGTAAATAGTCACAATTATGCTTTAAATCTGGCATGAGAAGAAGTTTTCATTCTGGTCTAGAGTTATTCATGGACAAATGGACTGAAAGGTTATAGATTACATGCATATGGCAAATGGTCAGCTTAGGTAATATCAAAGGGTCATCTGCAAGGGAGGAGAAATCACTTGTTGCGTCTTAGTAAAATCCCAAATCCCATTTCCTTCTTCCTTTGCTCTAATGTCCACTCTGTGTGTCATCAGGGATTTTCCCTCTGCAGGTAGATAACACAGCCACATAGAGGATGTCAGCTTCCTCTTCATAAGTTACTAACTTATTTGGGTAATGACTCACAAGGATGTGCGGTCAGCAGAAGCTGTATCTGGACTCGGCGACGCACAGGTGCGAACAATCGCTGCTAAAAGGTTCTGATGATCACTTCCAGGCAAAAAGTCCCCCGACTGCTGGTTATAGTCTCAATTTCCTGTTTTACATGCTGTGCAAATTGGGTTATCATTTCAAACAACTAGCTGCTTTTCCATCACAAATGTGCACAAATCTTTGTTGATATTCTGCTAAAGTTGAAAAAACACAAGTTTGCAAATGTGTTGCTTCCATTGAATAAGAAATTGAATTAAAATTGCACTTGAATGAGCTTGTTCAAACAATGAGTTATTAAACATCATGGCAGCGATGGATGTAAACCGTTAAATAAGTGAATTATTCATAATCCAGCCATGGTGATGGATCTCATCAGCCATCAGAGGAGACGTCGGCGTCTCATTCAGGTGTTGGAGCAACAAGCCCCTTGTACTTTGGAGTATGCAACTTTTTGGGGAAATTGTAGTCTGTGATTTTGCAGAAGAATTTTAAAGACAACCTTTTATGCACATCGTCCAAAAAAAGGTCAAAAAACACAAACCATCCTCCTCTTCCTTGTTTTTCGTAGTAACACCCGGCTGTTGATCACGAGACTCACGAGTTACGATGCAGCTGAGGAACTGCCTCGTCCTGGCTCAGAAAATGTTATTTATTTTCCCCCCCCCAAAAATTACGGTGTTTCCAGTTATACAAAAATCATTTATTTTTGTAATTTCAATTGGCGCGACTTTATGTTGCATGGAAAGGCAGCTTTTGATGGTTTCGTGTTGAGTTGCTTGATCATCCCTTAGATTTGAATCGATACAGAACGAATGCAAAGGACTAGTTTACATATATGCAAAATCTAGTCTTAACTCCAGCAATTTACTTTATGGGTTTTAAGCACAAACTGCTTATTTGATATTTCATAAGTGAGACATAAATCCACCCCCAACCCCACAATTATTACCCCTTCATCCTGATACCTCACCTTCCTCCCCCCTTCCTGTTCTCTTGCCCACCTCAACTCTTTGTCTCTCCCTCACTGCTTCTGTTCTTACTTTGTCTCATTCAGAATGTATCAGATCGTAGTGTATGCTGTTCATATCTTGAAACCAGAAAGACCCCCACCCGCGCTGCGTTGAGAGAAGGTGTGGGAGGCATATCTAGAGTGTGTCAGGTGGTGGTGGTGTTCAGGGGGGATCTCCACCATTTATGAAAATACTGTGTCACATTGCAAAGCCACCATGGTGGCTAATGTTTTCCAAGCTCAGAAGTTTAGATGTTAGGCAACGGGGAGGGGGAAAGGTAAACATGACTGGACTCTTAGGTATGACATAGAACGCAGCAGCTGTGACTCATTTTCTAGAAACTGTTGTGAAAAGGTTTCAAAAGTCGAAACCATGGATTTTTTGAAGCGCTTGCTCACAGAAGAAAAAAAGAAATCCCGGACACCAACTCTCAGCTTCCAGCTTCTCTGTCGCTTGACTGTAATGTGAAGCGACCCACATCCTTGTAGATCTGGCCTTGAATGTGTCCACTGAATGGCTTGTGGCAAACCTCTTTCTTCACACCAACACTGTTGAGTTTGCGCTAATCAAATTCTGGTTCATTTGTTTTGAAAGTCCAGTTTGTTTGGGGAGGTGTGAATGCGCAACTGAACTCTGATGCGAACCAAAAAAAGCAGACCCAGGTCTCAGTTTGGGTGAAGTGAACGCTGGTGCAGTTTGAATGCATATGTGAACGCCAAGCGCACTGGAGACCGCTCCAAAAGCAGGAAGCGGACTATGGCGCAGAAGATCCTGGGGAAAATGCTACCAAAACAAACACGCGAATCTACCGCTAGTGGGAGAAAAAGCTTATGGTCTTTTCTTAAAGATGAAAGAGAAATCCTACCACCGCTAGAATTTGACAACACTCCGTTTTTGTTTACATTTTATGAAGAAGGAAGTTGCGCTCGAGTCTTGTTTTCCTCCACAGACGAGGAGGAAAACAAGTTTTTCAATTGGTTTGAATCCTTATACACAAAATAGAGTGAAAGAGAACTGCAGCAGCCAAACATTTAGCAAATGTTGCAACTTTGGCCCCCCAATCTGAGTCTATCAGGTTTGAAAAAATCCTTTAATACTAAAACTGTGGAGTGTCCAGGCAATATTTGAGACTCTTCTGCCTGAGCTACTCTTCAACCATGTCCTAGTATGCTTGCAGTTGCTCCATAGGTCTGTTTTCTAATGATGAACTGAACTAAAGTTCAAGATTGTTTTACTACTTCATAAGAGAGTTAAGAGAGGATACGGGGCGGGGGGGGGGAGGCTTGTCACACTTTTGGTGTGTTTGCAAAATCACACACAATTATCAACATTTTTGTGTTGCTCTGTCACATAAAATTCATTGACGTTTGACAAAATGGAAATGTTAAAGGGCTGTACAAACATTTTTCAAAGCAAACATACAATCTACCTTCAAAACACAATATCTTGGTCGGTTTTCATGCACACATGACACGTTTGGTTTCTAAGAACCTGCGGACTGTGAGCAGCTTCTAAGAAGTGCTTATCTGCCGAGGACAAAAATGCTGAGCAGAGCAAAGACGATACAGCCAAGTCCACTGAAGACGCGTGTGCGTGCTCACACCTGGCGCTGGCTTCCTCTTACTACCAGCTTCTTTTGAATTTGCATCTTGTTCCTAGTGAATTATCTTGTGGTTTGGCCTGTTAAAACCAATGAAACGATCACACTGTATGCCTGGAGCGTCTTGAAGTTCAAAATGTTGGCAGTGTCCCGGGGCATTACGCGGACATTTAGTTTTCTTAAATAGGAAAAGAAAGAATGTTGTCATCCCGGTTTTCTTCTATGAATGCTAAACACCTGGGTGTGGACGAGACTGTGGGCGTAGTAATGTGGAGGATTAGGACTGAAACAACCAGGGACTTTACACAGATCAACATGTAGAACAGCAGCAGATTGGAGAGGTCAGATAAACCTGTAGTTTTGGACCGAGCAGAAGCTAAAAATGAAAATTGGTTCAATTTTTTAAATCATTCTCAAAATAAATAAGAAGCTCACTGCTAGCCTGTTTATTTTACTTTCTGCATGGCTATAACTTTACTGTTATGACTAATTTAGCCTTTGTGCTTCTCTACTATTGTTACTGTAGAGCTGCAGGAAACTTGAATGTGCTAACAAGCAAAATTTACTGTAAATGACCTAAAACAGAAAGCAGGATATAAGCAGTAAAGACCTCACCTTTGAATGAAGCACTTTAAATGTTTCATCTCTAATTGTTCTTTTTCCTGGGAGAAATGATCATACAACATACTTTAATGATTACAATAAAAACAGGCTTGAATGTACTGTGATTTTATATACAAACAGCATCATAAAATATACGTAAAGTTTCATGCCTCTGTCCCAAATTACATTCTGTTAAATGCCTCTCAGTGTCATTGAAGTTGGTACTGATAAAGTAGATGAAAATATGATGAAATTCAATACATGTCCAGAATTTTAAGCGTCTTTAAGCGCTACAAAAATGTGAAATATTATTACTTATTATTAAGCTACGTTCACACATCAGGTCTTAACGCTCAATTCAGATTTTTTGCTAAAATCCGATATATATATCTTTTGGCGCGGTGGTTTATATTGCTGATCAAATGTGACCTCAATCAGACTTCGCTGTGAATGGTTTACATCACAAAGCGACGCGGAGAAGAAAAACACAGACTTCACACCGTTTACAATAGTAGCAATGGAAGTAGACGTCTGTAAATCAGTTTTAAAGTTTATTCAGCAATGAGACAGGGCAGTATTGTCACAAGATCATAAGACAAAGAAAGATAATTTAAAAAGCACAACTATTAGTGAGGGCGTTCTTTGGAGCATTGTTGACTGCAACTTCTGGAGCGAAGTCTGTTTGGATGTCCAGAGACAAGAATGGTGGGATTGTGATGTGATGCCCTTTGATAACACAGACGTCTTTCATAAGTTCATAATTATGATTGTCAGACATTGTTTACTTATGGATTTACATCATCTATCTTCTTCTGGTGTATAAATATGACGCACGTCTCGCATCAACAACAAACTCAGATAAAAATGTGACCGGACCATTCTGACTATCAAAGCTTCAAAAACAATCGGATACGTATCCAAATTAGTACAACATGTGGGATATTTTTTAGCTGTGAAGTTTGGAATTAGACCTTTTATGCTGCAGTAAAAATAGGATTTCTGTGAGACTTTACCTAAAATGTTTAGCTTAAATTTTCACGTAATTAAGGCAAAATTATTTTTTCATCATAGGGAAATTTTGAAACAAAAAAAAACCTCAAGTAAGAATATAAATTATTCTTGCTAGATTTGTAGGAAAATTAGCATTGTGATAGCCATACTATGTCATTTGACTTTCCTGCATTGTTTAAAATGTAACTTAAAATTATATCTAAAAGTGGAACTTAGGTAGCATATATACCTAAGTACATATGTAATCCCTTTACACGAGTGTGCATATTGGGCAATGAGTTTTATTTTCTAGTAAAATACAAAGACCCTAGAGCATTTTGAGTATTGCAGTCTTGAAGGTTATTCCTAAAACCAGTAGCAAATATAAACTTATAGAATAATCTTTCCCATGTACCACATTCACATTAGCTCTCCACCTAAGTTTTATCTTACAGCTCTAAACCACCAAATTTCGTCGCTCGGTGCTTTGGGTAACGTTATCTCACAGAGACCTTTGAAAAACGCATAATTAGCTTCAGCCTGTGACAGCCACTCCTTCCTCTTCCTGCCATTTCTTCTTTTTATTCCAGTAAATCTTACTGCTATTTTTGCTACACTCCGTGAATCATTTTAGAACAGGTGTGAACACCGGGGCTGGTGTGGTTGTGAAGAGTTGAGAGGTGGGTGGGGTATCTGTGGTTCTTGCCTGTAACTTGTAAAGAAAAATGGTCCATGAAATCCCCAAGAGACTTGAAACATAAGATAAGGTTTTACGGTCACAAAGTGATTCTTTTTTTTTTTTTACCAGAAAAAAACAGATACAGACATATAATATAACTTTTTTGTGTGCCCCACCTGGCATGTAAAACTAAAATTGCATATAAAACTAAAATTATGCCAAAAACCCCCAAAACGTAATTCTTCGTAAACGTAAAAAAAGGTCATTAAATGAACGTTGTTCACCAAAATGAAATGAATTAGTTCTGTCAATCAAATAAATTTTTAAAATCAGATTTCTCCCACTCTAGTGCTGTATTTAATCACGATTAATCACCATGCTTATCCTTGTAACACTTGAAATGCAAAATTGCACATTTTAAAAAAAATATGTCATTGTCTCAATCTCAGTTTTCCAAGTTTTCCTATTTAAGAATGTTTAAAATACGTCATTTTGTATCAAACGTAATTTAGAAATTCCATCGACATAATACATTAGTTTTACACAAACGTCCATTGCAGAGTTTTTTAAAGCGAAATATGCTGTTGAGCCCATCAGTGTTACGCTCCTCTTTCATCTGCGTTGTTGACCGCAGTACAAGACCGTGTGACCTGCTGCTTTGAACTCAGTAAACCTCTGTGGCACAGAGGCCTTTGGGTCAGAATAAATAATGCAAATTGAACTAATTCTGTCATTCAAACTTTAGTTGATCAGATTAATCTCACTCTAGCATCGTGATTAATAAAAAGTAATCACTATGCTTATCTTTTTAAGCTTGAATTGTAACATTCCATGTTTTAAAAAAAATGTTTTTTTGATTGTCTCAAACTGAACATCTCAGTTTGAGTTTTCCAGGTTTTTCTATTCAGGAAGGTTTAAATAAGTCATTTTCTTTGCTTCAAACATAAGAAATGTTTACATATTACTGTGGTTTTATCCTAAACCTCCATCGCTGTGTTTTTTTAAAGCTAAATTTGCCGTTCAGTTTGACTCGCCTCGTACATCTTTTCACTTGCATTTGAAGTACTGTTGACCGCCTGACGCGCTGCTTTGAACTAAGTAATCCTCTGCTGTAGAGAGGCTTTTTGGTCAGAATAAGTAATGCGATTAATCTGCATTATGTAAAATTAACACCTTAAACTTTATAGGTTAGTCGCACATGTTAACATTGACATCCCAAATTTCTACTTTTGTCAGTTTCAAGTCGGTTCAAGTTGTGGGTTTTTTGGTCTTTATAGGTAAAAAACAAACAGTTTTCTCCATGTTTAATGTACAACCCAAATGTTAAAAATAAACCATTTTATCATTTTACTTCCACTCCACATTTGTGCACTTCTTTGTGCTGGTCTATCAAATAAAATGCACACGGCTGTTTGGGTTGTATCGTGAACAAAAACGTGAACAAGGTCAGTGTGTAATAATGCTTCATTGTAGGTTAGCTTGGTTAGCGGTTCTTTCATCCGTTTATGCTCAGTATCACTCAAAGCCGTCCTGCAGGATTAATATATTCAGTTACAGTACATCCTGTAACCAGACACATTGTCTGCAGGCTTCCATGAAGGAACCTGAGAGCTGAAAGAAAGAAAGAAAGAAAGAATGAAAGAAAGAAAGAAAGGGACAAATGCAGAACCAGATTTGAAATGCAAACAGTGACTTTTACCAACAAAAACAACTTTAATTGCACTTTCTTTTAAATCAGCTACAGGAGAAAGTCAATATGCCTCCCTCCAGGTCAGCAGGAAACCTGAAACATAGCAGCGCCGGGCGGATTCAGACAGGCATTAACTATCGGGTTGTTTTCGGAGCGTCAGCCATGCCTCATACCCCATATGGCATTAGATGATGTCTCACGTTGAGCTGCCTCATTATGTGTACCTTTTTAAAGCCTTTTATCCCTCTGGTTTCCAGCAGCAGGCAGACATGCAGGATACTCTCTAGGTATTTCACCAACAGGATGACAGTAACCTTACTCCTTCCCCTCAGGCCCTCTGAGATCATTTATCAAAAGTAAGCAAACATAAGCTGTGTGAACAGCATTTGCATAACCATGCTATTAGAGGTTTTACTTGGTACTTGTGTTTTTGTCAAAGCTGTAGTCGTCGTGGAAACTTGTAGCTCTGGCTTGGTTTTGGATTTGATTGGAAAATTCGTACCCCGTTTCATTTTATTGGGAACATGCATCCAATGGATTTGGTAACACAAAAGGTAACAAAACAGATTGCATGGCAACACCTAAGGGCATTTAGGCGTCCAAAAGTGGTGAATGAATTCAAACTTGGCGTCAGATAATGATTTTGTTGTGGAATGAAAGCAGTAGATCACATGACCACTCATTACAATCAAGGTATGCCGAATACCAGATGAACAACATTAGACGGCTATAAGGTGGAACCATTTCTTTATAGGTCAACTATGAGGAACTGAACTCGCCCTAATGAGACAATAAAAGATTGGAAAGACTTTACCTGTTCACGAGTCTCCTCCTCTTCCAAAAAACTGCGCAACATGAAATTGCAAAAATAAATTTGCTTCATGAAACTGTCCCAATTTAGAAAAAACTCATGTTTGGGAAAACGTTTTGTGCTGGGATGAGGTGGGTTTTCAGCCTATCCAAACTATTTTTACGTAACTTTAGCAACAGTCAAAGGTTACTACTGGCGAAAATGCAGGATATGACAGGAAGTAGTAGTAGGATGATTATATTTTCTTTCTCAGTCTACGTGTAGCTGGCTCCACCTGAGCTCTTGCAGTATCACACAGTTCATAAAATGTTGTGTCATTGTAATGCATTGAATCCACAGCTCCACTGTAAAATCGGCCAATACAATTTCCCCTAAATGCCACATATGTAGTCGCACCCAAGTAAAGGGGAGCTTGTCTCTCCAAAGTCTGAATGAAATGCTGAATTATAAATATATCTCATTTAACTGTTTACATTAGTCTCTGCCATGATTTTTATTCACTTACTGTGTGGACAAGCTTATTCACATATGATTGTAATTTAATTTCATATTCAATGGAAACACAGCGATGTTGAAATTGTGTGTTTACAACATTGGCAGAAACATGGACAAAGATTCCTTCTCATTTGTAATGGAAACAAATGAGCAGCTATCTACTACTCACTACAACTCCTTGTAATAAAGTCAACATGCACCAAAATCTCTGGGAAATGTTTTACACGCCTTGTTGAATCTTTGCCACAAAGACTTGGAGCGTTTTAGAGGTGAAACCGGGTAAAAAACGTCTTCATTCTGCTGGACGACTTCAGGTTAAGAACTCAAACTTCCTCTCAGAACCAGTTGAGGTTCATGAAGATGTAGGATGGGTCACCTGTATGTCCGAACCCTGAGCTACCAGGCAGCTGCGTGATTAGAATATGAGGCGTAATCCAAACCCACAGTGTGACTTCATCAAGTTTTTCACTCACTATTGAGACTGACTCATCGGACGCTCCGCTCAGTAGGACTTCGCCACCTGTCCCTCGTCTAGACAGTCCAGCTTGTTGCCAGTCAAATGAAGCTGAATTTTATGAAAACCATTCGCTTGTGTGCTTTTTATGTTTTAATATGAAAACCAGACCATTCATTATGTGTGCAATGATGTCACTTTTCTTGCCTACCCAGCAAAAAGCCAGATTGTGCTCGTGTGCTGCTTCTTTTTAATAATCCAAAGTAGAATGTGATTATTTTTGCAAGATCAGCACCAGAATGTGGAGGATATTAAATGTTGGAATGAATCTTTTTCTTTCCTTTCTGAGTGTTTCTGCAAGATTTTGCTGAAATGCACAGCTAAATAAACCTTCAATCTAATCAATCATTCTCAAGCTGAAGTGTTAATATTTCGACACTGAAAAAAAAAATTCCTTCTCTGTCTCCCTGATAAAGAGAGTTAGACCCTCACATGGATTGATCATTGATCGATTTTTGATTGCTGCTTCACTGTTTGCAAAGTAAGTACTTCTGACGATCGTTTGCTGCACATTTATTGGATTTATTGCTTCGGTTATGGCATTTAAAAAAGGAAATTCTCAAGCCTAGTAAGGGTTTTTTCCTGCAGATTCTCCCTCGACATGGCATTGCTTTTAGTCACAGTCATTTTTAAACCAAATGACTCATGAGGAAGGATCAACTTTTAGCCTTATGACAAACCGTCTTGCAAGGATTAGCTAATATGTGATTAAAGGACACTGAACAGCACGACGAACTTGCAAAGAGGTGCAGAGTGAGTTCAAGTAAGGCGTGTTGGACAGTTCAGGAGAGTTGAGGTAGGAGGTGTTGTTGAGGGAAGTCTTCAAAAGAAGCTGTGAAGTTGCAGAATGGGAAGCCCCTTCCACCAGCTTAGGCAAATTATAGTCTTTGCAAATGGAAAACCAAAGACGGCTTAAAGGTGAAGGGGTTGGTACAGAGCGGAGGCTCCCCGTGACCTCAGTAATAACAGTCAAGTCCATAATCTCTCGATAGCTCAAGAAAGAGAAGGAACCACCCAGCAGCAATGTAAACCATGCAGCATCGGCCAAAACCAGCAAACCAACAAACCCTCGGACCGTTTAAGATACGCCGTGACGGAAGAGGGAGATCAAACCGGGTCGGTGGAAAACAAAACGGAGGGGGGGGACATTTGGTACGTCGCGGCAACCAATGCGTCGGGGTCTCGGCGAAGGAGAAGGCCGCAGTTTGAGTGACATGCCTGTGGCGTAGTCAAGGAAGGAATGGACCTCGCCGCCGCAAACGTGACTCATTTTCTGCACACTAATACACGCCTGTGAAAATCCCCCCCTCTCCCTCTCTCTCATACACACACTTCTGAAGTCATTAGAGGAGCGTCCGCGTTATCCAAAAATGGAAAACACGGTCCGCCGAGCTGATTTCACAGCTCGCGGGAATAAATAGCCACGTTCAGCTCGGGGAATTTTAGGGAAATTTGGAAACGGGAAAACTGTTCGCTTCAATCCAACGGATGATAGACGTGCTGTTTTTCCATCCCTTCCCACCTCCCCACACACATTGGTAAACATTTCAGTACAATTACTGACACCATCAACCAAATCTGAGTATATTTATTTAGTTTTTTTGGCACTTTAAGGATTCATTCTGCGGTCCCGTCCTGTGCCTGCTTGTTCCTTCATGCTCCGCATGCAGGAAATTCAGCTGGAGTAAAAAAAAAGAAAAAAAAAACAAGCTGAGAGGTGAGCGGATTAAAGATTCACTGACATTTAGATTTACGGCTTGCTCAAGGGCACGTTGGATCCGCCGAACTGCTGCACGGCTGTAAATCCAGACTTTCATTTCAGCTGTGAGATGTTAGGAACAGCAGGAATGTAACTCAAAGACGAATGCTAGAGTGGAATTTTTGCTGGGAATTTCCCACACTCTGTGTGTGTGTGTGTGTGTGTGTGTGTGTGTGTGTGTGTGTGTGTGTGTGTGTGTGTGTGTGTGTGTGTG
>CAEGAF010079349.1:0-41953 GCA_903067075.1 Micropoecilia bifurca | reverse complement strand
AAGCTCCCAGGCCTCTGGTAGAGGACCCGAGCTCAGAGGATGAAAGAGACCACCCCCCGAAGGGTGAGAAGGGAATTTTTTTATATATATATATATATATATATATATATGCTTCAAAATTATAAGGCAAACCTGTGTTGGTCTGTCATAAATATACCAATAAAATACATAGAAATCTGTGTTTGTAATGTAGAGAAAATAAAGATGTGAATATTCCAAGACTTTGTCTATATCTAGAATCAAAATAAATGCATGTGTCAAATTTATGACTGACAAACACACTCATATACAGACCATGCTGATTTATCACAAACATGTCAGTTGGAACAATCCCCTTAGCTACACAACAACTAACGCCAAAATCTTTCAGAGTGAGGGATGTGTAAAGGAAGAATCTATAAAAGCTTTCTTTTATTGCAGACACTGTGACGTATGTCCTCAGTGAGAGCAAAAGTGGATAAGGTACTGCTTTTTGGTTTGTGGTGGAACAGAAACACCTCTATGATGTGATTGCCAGAGACATAAACGCTGACAGAAAGGTTCATTCAGCTGTGGCCCAATAAAGTTTGAACAACTACCAGACATTCTCTGAGGGAAGGATGGTCTAAATGTGGTTGTTCGGCTGTTTTTGTGGCAATGGCTTAGGTTGCTCCAAAAAAAGCTGAATCTCAGGACAGAAAAGTATCTCCACAATTTCAGGTACATATGTGACAATGCTGTACAATCACAGTTGGAAAAAGTATGATTTCGGCTTTTTTCCTTTCAGTATGAGCCAGCTTGAATCTGACAGATATTATTCAAATAATATCCATTTGTTTCTTCATTCAACCAGCTGTATATGTAGTTTCCATAGATGCAGTCCAAACAAATCTTTTTGCAGATGTCAGCTACAAACTGTGACATAAAACATAACAATACATCCCTAGCCTTGCTTCTAAATTATTCATCACAACGAAAGGAAAAAACCCGACCTACTTCTGTAAGCATTTTGGTCGATTGCTGATTTGAGAGAAAAAAGGCAGAACAACGTTTTGTTTCCTGAAGTGTAACATATAATTTACACAACACAAAGATAAATATCATCTTTGAAAATGTGACACGTAGCAAATCTACTCTCAGCAGTTTGCTGGTTTATGGATTTGCGCCAGATCGATATACAGCTGTGAGCTGATGCAATTAGATGGAGTGTTGTGTAACCTCAAGGCAACCCTCCTGGACAGTGTGTGTGAATAGTGTCTGTCCGGTAGAAACAAAAATCAACCAAAAAGTGCTTACTGCACAGGAGCTTCATGTCACTGCTTGCAGGCATCTTAAAAAAAAAAGTCTGTAGGAAACACAACACCACCTCTTGGTCTCCACATTGTACAAACTGTTTTGAATGAACCGATGTTATGCAAAACCTGTGTTCTTAAATAAAAATGTGAATTTTTCATTCAGTTACTGTTTATTTTTATTTGTGTCAAAATATTTCACAATTCTTGTGATTGGATCTGAACACACAGGCTCCCAGGAGTACTTTAGATAAAAATCAAGTGTACTAATCTAAACACCTACTTATCAAAATGCTTGTCTAGGATTAACAGGAGAACACAGAAGCTGTTTTATGACAGGGCAAGAAACCCATTAATACAACAATGAGGCATGTTGTGAACAACAGCCCATCTCCAGTTTTTTCTGCTCTGTGCTGTGGGACTCTGAGCTGCTCAGCCGGTGCTTCTGGGACATTTAAGGGATCTTGATGGTTTCTCTTGAAGGACGGACACTATTTAGTCTGTGTGATTTTTTTTTTTCTCACCACGTTTATACAGCTAAGTCACATTTGACTGTAAGAAATTGACCTACATTTAATATTATTTCAGAAATACATCAATTACCATACAAATTGACAAATATAAAATGCTTTATCATTCACAAAATTCATTTACTTAGCAGGTTTCATGTATTAGTATGATATTTCCATTGTGATAATGCAAGTAACTGTCATAGCTTTCATTCAATTTAGGACTGGTGAAATCATTGCTCAACAGGCTTGAAATTATCAAAATTAATTTCTGCTTGTGCAAACAGGATCACATTGGAAGATGTATCTAATTGGCAGTAACCCGTGTTCTGCTTTAGCAGCAGCAGCTGGATGAGTCCAGGTGACATCAGGCATTATTATTTTAAACACCAAAAATTACATGAAAATTTCTGATGTATGAAAGCATTTATTACCATAATAAAGTGTGCCTGATCTTTTGTAATGCGAAAGACGGCACAATGACTCACTCAGTTATTTGAAGGAAAATGTTTCTCTTCACCTCTCAAATGTGAATTAAACATTGAACTGACATTCTGTAATAAGTAGATATTAGAATGACAAATTAGCTTGAAGAGCAGGAGTTCAAATGAATAATTTATCTGTATAAACAGTGCATACTCAAGTCTCTGTAAGGAATTTTAATTGTCTTGAGTCCCGTAGCATTATAAAACAGTGTCTACATAATGGAACTCTGGATCAGTGCGTTTTGTGTGAAAGCAGTCAATTATTAACATGCCAGTCATGAAAGTGAACTTGACTGATAAGTGGGTATAATGTAATGCTGCAGGACGGGAGGAAAATTAGGCCAAAAATAAAGGGAATGAAGTCAGTAGAGTTGTACATTGGTGCTTGCATCTGCTGGAGGAGAAGGTTAGTAAACTGTGTGCTTGTGAAAGGATACTGTATAGATATATCGATTTTTTTCTTTTTCAACTGGTTTCTTCCCACATACAGACACAAGGCCTCGTTTTTCAGGAAGCTATGATAAATTATATTACTTCTAAACTTTACTGTCAAAAACAGGACAGTCTAAAACCTGTGATGGAAATCTGCTTGTGAATTTTTATGAATCCTGTCAAGCAAAACGTTCTGTCATCTGGCATCTTTTATCCATTAACTGAAAGGGTTTTGAACATAGATTTTCTTTTCATCGCCAATAGCCTTCATAATCACAAGCTACAGTGCTTTATGAATTTACAACTAAGAAATTTTATATTTTACCCAGTTTTTGATCATCTTTGGCTGCAAACATTCATTTCAATTTAAGTTAGCAGTTTGTGAATCTAATACTAGAAGTTAGTATTCTCAAATGTAAACATTTTAAATCATCTAAGAAAACAAGTTTGTGTATTATCACACTTCCTAGAAAAGTGTGATAATACAATTTTCTATAGTTGGGGCCTCATATAGCCACAGCTGTATGAGGCCACTGAGCTATAAACAAAGTTATTTGATCCATCAAGCATCTTAACAATTGCCTTTGGAGCTAAACATAAAATGTTTGCCAGAGGTTGAATCTTAATCCAAATTAGTTGACTTATTCTTTCACAGTGCATCAAGGGTGACATTTTAAAATGGATAATCATGAAATTCAGCCATGACTTTCATGGTGCCCGACTGAGTAACTCCTGGTAATTCTTTACACAGAGCGATTTCATCTAACACTTTCATCATGTCAAGGTTAACCTAATAAGACCTCCTTGGCTTAATATGTGTATGTTGCAATTCCTATCCAGTAGCAGGAGTAGCTTTATTTGGGTTTATAGGTTGAGATGCAGGGTTACCACAAAACCCATCTTTTTTTTCTTTTTTTTTTTATCTGAAATTGGAAAATCTTTATGGAAACACGGTGACATCAAAGTGTAAAAGCTAAGTCTAGTCTGGGACTGTGGTTGTGTTCTAAATGTAAGTGCTTAAATATAGGCAGAATATATCATTAATATTAAAATAATAACTAACTCAATGTGGTAACACTTGCCAGAGACTTTGAGTTTTTTTTTTTTTTTTTTTTCATGTAAACAGTCCCCGACTCAGAGGAAATCCTGAGTCGGATTTCCTCTGAGCCAGCTGGTTCACATTACACGAAAACTGGCTTAACTCCTGGGCTGTGTTTTCTAGGAAGTGTGATAATACACCAACTTGTTTTCTTAGATCATTTTAATTTCTTACATTTGAGAAAGTGGCAGCTTTTACACCAATAGTATGAAAACTTTAATAGACAGCTTTGAAATTCTTTTCGCAATGGTATTTTGCTTTACATCATGAGACACATATTTGACAGTGCTAGTGGCAATGTGTAGAGGAACAACACTATCAAAGGAAGTTGGAAAAAGAGAAGGCAAAAACTATAAAGAAACCAGAAAAAACACTAAAATCGTTATTACTTGCTGGAGAAAGTTCAGAAAAAACAGGTTGCAAGGCACATGGTGACCTAACCTTGTTTCCATCAGAGTAGTAAATAACAGCTTGCTTTCTCTGGGTTCGCATTTCTTGGGTTTGGTTGCTTTCCCAAGCATCTTTCCTCAGACAATCATGATAATCTTGAGATAATCTACTTGTTTCAAATCAAGGAGTTTTTTGAGCAAGCAGGATATTAATTTGTGTGAATCAATAAGTTGGAGATCGCAGACAGGAATTACACAAATATTTGACTCTATAGCACTGCTGCTTCAGTTATTTGTACAGAACTGCAAAATTGTACTCCAAGCAATTTTGAAAGGATTCAGCAGTTTTATTGTTTCAGCTTGCAATGCTGCAATAGATTTACCTAAATTGTATGAATTATGTATTGGTTTCACTCATTTACCACTACCAGGTTAATTGAAAAAATGATTTTAGGTGACTATTTATAGGCATGTGATTGTTTGCCAATATGTGCCAATCTATAAATAAAAATAAACATTTATGTGTTTGGCTTTGAAAGTGCAGAATTAAGATATGAAAAAGTGTTTCAGTAAATATTGTTTACATGTTAGAATTGGCCCTAAAACAAAATTTTTAAAAAAAAGTTTTGTTTTTTTCTTTTCATTGAGCAGAGAAAGACATTTTTGTTTGAAGGAACTGACCTGAGAAGTTTAGCCGGCGAATATGCTTGAGGAGATGGGTGCCGTTGATGGGATCCATTTTTGCGCAGAGACCCACCTTCCCAGGGCAGAGTTCTTTGTGCATGTTGTGCAAACCGTGAGCCATCGAATATACAGCATCTATAACAAACTGAACTTTTCCTTCTTGCTCAAAATCTGAGTCCTTCCCTATTCGCTCCTGATCTGTAAGACACAAGGATATTTGCAAATCAAACCATTTATTCCACAATATTTGCAATTACAGTCATGTTTGATTCATATTGGATTAGTTTTTAATGACTTATTTGAAGTATTTTTTTTTAATCTTGGGGCTGTTTTTCTAGGGAGGACTGACAGCACAAAATACAATTTTGGTTATATTTAAGCATATTGTGGATTTTCTCCTGTCTGCTAGAACCAAAAGTATACATCCAGTTTCACATATGCATATGTATCTCATGTATAAAGTATATACACATACATATGAAATACCCAATCAAAATTAAAATGGCATAGAACATAAAATGTTGTCTAGCACTGCATTAGGAGTCATGGGAGACTGTCAGGGATTTTAAAAGTGGAATTGAAATACACATTTGCAAAAGAAAACAGAGTCCTCATGAAATTTGAAATAAACCCTGTTTCAGGATTGACATTTTGTGCAATAGGAAGGAAAATGTTCATCTTGAGACTTGTTTTACTCAGCAACATAAAGATGATCTTCAAGTGTGCCAACATTTGGTAAAAATTCTCTAACTCATTGTTGGGCAGCTCAAGTTGGAC
This sequence comes from Micropoecilia bifurca, assembly GCA_903067075.1. NCBI lineage: Eukaryota > Metazoa > Chordata > Actinopteri > Cyprinodontiformes > Poeciliidae > Micropoecilia > Micropoecilia bifurca. Next base: position 36,307 of record CAEGAF010079349.1, on the reverse strand, counting down.
TAATCTGGACAAGCTATTTGAAATGAACCACCTATATGAAGGATGTGGCTGTAATCCAAACGACGTAGAAGAAAATGCATTGCTCCTCTGTGAGTCCTATTCTTTCACCACTGAATGGGTTCTGCCTCTTGCAATTAGCTAGAAGGTAAACATTGGGATCGCTGCAGAGGAGCAAATCAATTTTAATATCTGGAGGGGAAGTTTTTCCTCTTCTGGGAAATCTCATCAGTAAAAAAAATAAAAACTAAATCTTTCTTGTATCTCCACTGAGCCTTGATGCAATTCCCTCTTAGCTTCTCTGTAACCACCGCATATTGGACTGACATTCTTTTGCCATTAACTATTAACATCATGTCATGTGGCATCAGCAGGTTAAACGACCTCATGTTAGTTCAAATTTGAGTGAATTCTGACCTGGCAGGTTCCAATTAGGAACAGGCTAAAAGTAGAATTGGAGACATGCATTCTTAGGACAGGGATAATCCCATTAAAGTCTCAATGTAATAACTGGTGATAGGAGTTGATGAATGTTTTGGCCAAGTTGTTCCATAGTTTTTATGATTGTTAATTGCTGAAGGAAGGTAATGCCGGTGAAGAAGACACAATATGTCAATCCTAACTCGTCCTTTCTCTCCCTAAGCCTCAAATCATAAAGCATTCACATTGTAACTCTGCTGGGCATAAGAGATTATAAACATAAAAATATATAAAAATAAATCAGGTGTGTTCAATTTAGATTAACAATAGACTAATTACTGTGGATGAGCTAATGATAGAACAGCATAAAACTAAATGGAATCCAATTAGGCTTTGCAAGTTAATACTCTAACAAAGGATATGCTGCTAAATTCCTGCAATTATGATTGTAATGTTTGGCAAAAAAGACCAACTGTTTATTGCTGTGCAACTGAATTGTCATTGCAATATTTACAAAAACTGTTAAGTGAAACCAAAAGTGATTAAAATTGTTTCCTATCTGAATGTGTTAAATATGACATAATTTAAAATAACAAAGTACCTTGATAAATCGTTAACATATCAAAGAGGAAGCCTATATTATATAGAAAACTATATAATAAAAGCTTACATCTATTTTCTGATGTAATTGGTAATAAACATAAATTGCTTGATGAATGAATTCATTTGACAAATATTGCATCCAGCAATTAGAAAATAAGAACTCTTGCATTTATACAGTGTAACATAAATTAATATATGTTTATTATTTTAAACAGTAGGGGAGGGGAGGTGGAGCCTGGCGGGCAGCTTCTCTCCTAATGATCAACATCAAGACCCAAGCTCTGTGTGCTGAGCCTGAGAAAGGCAGGCTTTGCTCTTTAGGAAAACTGGTTTCTGAAGTTTGCAAAGCAGCATTAACACAGAACAGCAGTTTGACCTGAGAGAAGCTGCCCATAGATTGGAAGAGTTAGAGGAAAGTGGCTTCTGTGAGTGTACAAATGTATCCCTGAGATAATCTCAGAAAAATGTTACACCTTATATGTTAAAAAACAACATTTTGGTTTATTTTGAAAAATGCTTCTCCATTCAGTAATAATTGTAAAGACAGACTGGCTCATGGTGTAAATAATATTATTCCGTAACGAAGCATTTCATAGCAAATTTTTTATTATCATTCAACGGACCCTTTCCAATGGTTCAGGCAATTTTCATTGGCCACTGCAGTCTGAGGGAGTCCTGGACCCTGAATCTGAGGAGGTCCCTTTCTGTCAGCTGTCTTTCATTCCCGGTCTCTCCAGCTCCTCGCTTCACACCAGAGGGGCTTTAATGTCCCCTATTATCTCATGAGCTTCTGAAATGCATGAATTATTGTTGGAGGTTACGACTCGGTAATTGGGAGCCACAGGCCCCTGATTGGACAGAGATTGCCACAGTTTTGGCCGCCACACTGATGCCATGGGGAATCCTGTGAGCCACAGTGGGTGTGAGTGATATTTCCCTTGGAGGCTTGGCAGGCCACCCACACTAACTTTCTGTTGTGTATTTTCCATAAGACCATTTTCCTTTTTTCCCCCCACTGTCTCTCTCTTTAGCTCCCTCTCATCAGCATTTTGGCTCCCTTACACACATTTCCCCGGCTGGCATTTCAGAGAAACCCTTTTAGATTACATAAAGCGCAGGCGAAGTGTGGGTGTTCTCCACTGAGAAGTCACACGAGACTTCATGTGACAGAGAGTGTGGGCTAAAGACTTTTGACCTTTTTATTCAGCTTGTGATGAGCCAGAGGCTCTGCCAAGACAGTTGTGTATCCTCTCTAATAAATCTGACACCACTGCTTTATGTCCCAAATGCACCTTTTTAAAATCCAATATTTTTTCTTTGAATCTTCTATGTGGAAATTTATATCTGATGTGAAAAATAAGATCTATGTATATATAAATAATTTGTATTGCTGAGCAGCCCAAGTCTCATTTCAATGAAAAGCCTCAGTGAAAATACAAATATTACATTAATGGTAAATCACAAGTTTTCAGGAAGACATAAGTGGAAAAGCTAAATAAACGTGTATATGGTGTCTTTGGTGTATTGGCATATACATTTGATCACACTAAATCAGAAAAAGTTGTATGTAATAGATTTCATTTAGAGCTTCCAGTTGCTAAAACAGTTGTATGAAACTACAAGCTACCCTCCATGGTTGTCTAATTTCAGTATTTTTTCTCAGCTAAATAGCATTTTTATAGGTTCATTATTTGTGTTCATGAATGTTCAAACAGCTTAGAAAGTTTTTTCTGTGCTGAGTAGCTGGTCATCATTTGGTCACTTTATGTTAAAAGATGTTATTTGGGATGCAAACATCACAGATGGTAAACATTGGGCACTTCCAGAATTAAATATCGCATATATTATTTGTAATGGATATATAGTATTTAAATCTTTCTTTTAGGAATTCCTGAATAGATACATTTTAATAAATTGGAGAATAAGCTAAACATTTTCAGTAAGTGGAATCAAAGAATTTGGTTGGATGTTATGTCTTCAGATTTTAACCTGGAACATTTTTGGTGTTATGATGCTGAAATTATTCTCAGTACATAATGTCCAGTAGTTCATGGTAGCTAAAATTGTCCCCGAGTTACAGCTTGCTGATTGTCCGATGAGCTGAAGTTAGCATATGGCTTTATCCCTCTGAATTAGCTGCTAGCATACAGCTTTATCCCTCTGAATTAGCTGCTGATAAAAAAAAATCTAACTTACTCAACTGTCATGGTGATGGTTTTGAATCAGATACCAACTTTCCCTTTGTTTTCCCACATGAAAGAGTTGCACACTCTTTTTAGAACAGGGTTGTCAAACAGTATTTCAAATGTCATACATGTCTTGATTATAATCACATTTTTGTTCCATTTCTATTCCATTTAAATGTATGTATGTATTTATTTTTTGTATCAGGAAATATCCCCCTGGTATATTCTTTACCCAGAAGAAAACAAAATCCTACAGCCTCTTCAATTTGAAGGTTTTACTATTTAGCACATTTAGTGCATTTGTATGCTTATACCAGTTCTTAAAATTAAATGAAGACAGATTCATAGTAGCAACATGTGACAGTTATTGCCCCTTTTTACTTGAGTGTGATGAAAAAACTAATTCCAAATGCAGAAGCACAGTTTGAAAACAGGCACCTTTGATTTTTATTAGGTGGGTAAGAAGAAGCTGCCTGCCAGTTATTGGTTTCACCGTATTAACTGATCATTAGTGTAAACTTGTTAGAATAATTATATAGATTGTGTGTGTTAACACACATACGTCTTCTTTTTAAAAAGCATCTATTGAACTATATAAATCTGGGAGGAGAGTATCATTTGATTGGAATTTCATTTTCTTTTCCAAAACGGGACATCACTTAAGTCAATACCAATATTTTCAGAAGCCAGTACATGTGTATGGATATAATGAGACAAAACCCTGTAAAGTATTCTTTGTATTCATTCTTAATGTAAAAACAATGATGAAGACATAGTCTTGTAACTTACTCCACCCCTCAGAGATCATGGAGGAATCCAACAGGGCTCGGCTAAGTCACAAACTGGCTATCCCTACTGGCTAGTGTTCAGTCTTTGGAAACAGGTTGGACTACACAAAATAAGTTTTCGAAAATTTGAAAAACGATCAATAGCTAAATCCTATCCATCCTGATCCTACTATACCACAATGAAGCACATAACGTTATGGATAGGCTGAGTTTATGTAATGATGCCTGTCGCCATGTTGTTGTGGGCTGCGCCCATTACTGGTGAAGTTTATTATTATCAAGTGTCTGCCTTTCTGTCTAAACAGGGAATTTGGGGATTCCTTCTATCTTCTCCCATGGTGTCTTCCGTCTGTTACCATCTGGAAGAAGACTCCAGAGTCTGAGGGCCAAAACCAGCATTCTTAGTGGCAGCTTTATCCATAAGTCTGTCAGAAATCTCAGCTCTCTCCCTGTTATTCCTTCCCATCTTGTCCTTCTGGCCTACACATTTGGACTTTGGGCTCTTACTCCTTTGCCCAACTCTCTGCTTTCCCCTCAACAAGCCCCTGGCTTTCAAAGGAATCATTCAGTAATACCCATACACACAAACTGAACTCAGAGACCACACTTTCTACTTTATGCAACGTTGGACTCTCTTCTGCTCTTCTTGCACTGTTTATCACTTTGAATGGACAGATGCCTTAAGTTACTGGTATGTTATACTTGAATCTTCTGTTTTTCTGTGGGTCTCAGAACTGCTGTGCAATGATCCAGAGTCCAATTTTCAAATGAAAGTAAATTCTGCATTTCTTTTGGAAATTAAGATCCGAGTATTTGAAGGAAAAGTGGAGAAGACAGAATTTATGTAGCTAGAAGTCCAGTGTAAAGTTTGTACAGTCTGATGATTTTGGGTGTCTCATCATCTGCTGGTGTTGATCCACTGTGTTTTCTGAGGTTTACAGTCAACACAGACATCTGGCAGGAAATTCTAGAGCACTACATGCTTCCTTCTGCTGACAAGCTGTTTGGAGATGCTGATTTCCAAAGTGTGGAAGTCCAGCAGGACTTGGCATCTGTCCACACTGCGAAAGATACCACAAACTGGTTCAATGACATTTGTGTTCCTGATCGGCCAGCAAACCTCCCTGACTTGAACCCCATAGAAAATCTATGGGTTGTTGTCAAGAGGAAGATGAGAGATACCAGATCCAACAAGGCAGATGACCTGAAAGCAGCTATGACAGCAATCTACGCTTCCATTACACCTACATGATGCCACAGGGTGCAACATACCAATAATTTAATGATTTACAGAAGTTAATATTAGGGCATGATTGCAAAAAACACCAAGTGCATTTTACTACCCTGATTTGGTGCAAAAACTTACATTTCAGTATCTCTGTTAAATAGATAAACCATGTTCTGTGCTGAATTTCATTTTTACAATACAAAAGAAAATCCTCCTGTTACAAATCCGACAAGCTTTCCAAAATATTTCCTATCTCTTGCCCAGTGCATTCTGGGAAACATTCCAGCCACCCTGCAAGGCTCTTCAGGATAAGCGGTTTAAAAAATAGATGGTTGGATGGAAAAGCACATGTTCGCTTTGTCTGTATTGCTTTGTTTTCTGCAGCTCTCCCACATCATTAATGCGCAGGCAAAGCAGAGTCCACAGTTTGACTGGTTTCAGTTCTACCTTATCTCTGCTCTCTATGCGTTAATTAATATCAGTTTTGCCTCTTCACATAGGGAAAGGAACAGCTTCCCCCTTCTTTCCACAGTGAGTCATGCACATCTGTATACTTTGATCATGCTAAGAAGCAGAGTTACCTCCTCTGGACACAGATAATTCTGCATGTGGCTCTTGCGCAGCTGCCTCAGGGACAATGCAGCGCTCTTCATCTGAGCAGAAGCGACGCATATGCTACAAAAGAAATCTGACTCATTCTCATTGACCCAAAACCAAGCAAATAGGGAAACTTGGCATTAGAAGATCTGTATTGAGTGGGGTGAGCATTTAGCATTTCTAAAGAGTCTTTAACCTTCTCACCAAACATCTTGATAAAGTGAAAACACCTGGATCATTGCTTTGCATAATTTACAGCCCCCTTCACTCTTAATGGAACTTTTAAAGAAGTGTGAATGGCCTTAAAATAAGATAATCTTTTAACCACATTAGCATATAATGTTCAGAAAAACAAAAGTATGATCCAGTAGGGCAAAGTTCAATTAATACTTAATGTTTTTTTGTCAAAATTGCCATAGCCTCAATTTTTGGCATCTTTCCTTTGAACAGTTTTTTCGTAAAGGGGACATTGTTTCGCACAGCTTTCTATGATATTCAGTGTGTTAGTCCTTTATATTTCTTTCTCTTTAGCTCATCTCACAAGTTTTCTCTAAGGTTGAAGGGTAAGAACTGAAATGGCCATGGAAAGAAGCTGATATTGTGTCTGTTGAACAATTTAATTTGAGATTTTCCAAATATTTTGAATTTTTCCGAAGACATCCCAATGTCCATTCTTCTGACAAAAGCCACATTTATATTTGAAATATATTGCTACTTTTAAAAGTTCATGATGCCATAGAGAGTAAAAAGGTTCCCAGAAGCTTTTAAAAAGAGGCAGGCCCACACAGAGTTCATTACAATCTGATCTGCAGATGTTTTAGACCTTGCAGATTTTCTTACGCTGGAGTGATAGTCTTCTCAGTTGACAACTGAATGTAAAAACTATGTTTCATCCATATTTATTTTAATAGAATTTGTTAGCAGAAACAGTCATTATATTTCCAAAAGTGGGAATTTTTACCTACTGAATAAAATGCTGGACTGCTGCAATAAAAGATGTATTCATTTTCTGGCCCTTCACACATTTTTACCACAGGACATTGTTTGTCTCCTAAATATTTAGTCTCTTACAGGTTATCCCTCTGGGGCTACATTTTATACCTCATTCCTCTTTTATTGGTTATATTTAACTTCTAGTACAACAAGCCATCAGAAAACTGAAAATGTTGCAGATGCTCTGTAATGTAGAATCCAAGTTTTAGTTAACATATTTTTAGACACAATATGGGAGTGCTAATCTATTGTTTTAATGGGAAAACTATTTTTGGATGTCCTTAAAATGTGTAAGTTTGTTGCTCATAAACAGTAAAAAGGAAATAGTTGAAGGGGAAATTACCTGCTACCCTACAACAGCTAACATGAGTCAGAGTAATGTACATTTTCACAACACAGATTCCATTAGCTAGTGTCATGTAACAATCACCACTCTGCTGCTCTGAATACCGATTTTTTATTTTAGTGAAACAAATTTTATACAGGCTGTTGTGTTTTGGCAAAACCCTGATAATAAACTGCTGTAAAGCAAACATATTATGATGCTTTGCTTTGTCACTTGATTTTTCTTACAGAGTAAGCAGTACCTGTGAGGTTTGGGTTTGCACTGAAAAAAAATCAAAAGAGATGGATGTTTAAGTTATTCCTACTCGTATAAGCAAGACAGGACAGTATGTGATTGGCATTTTGGATATAAAATTGAATTAGTTCCTGATCTTCTCCATATATTTACTTGAAATTTATTACAAATGGGGGAAAAAATGCACATTTTCACAAATGCACACATCTGAGAAAGCTACATCAAAGAGTTATCCTATGTTTTATTCCTTTTCATGCTGTTCTGTGGGATGATAAACTGATCTCAGTTTCTATGCCATAATTCCTATAAGGACACACTGCATGAATACTGTCATGACTCAATCTTATTTAGAAAAACCCATGACTGTGTGGAGGATTATACATTGTGTATTTGCAAATCTGGCTCCAGGTGGTGTGATTACTCAGTGGTTAGAGCCTTTAACTTACAGAAATAAGGTGGTGGGTTTTAGTTCCTTTTGTTTTTCTGAAAGTAGTGTGTTCTCTTCTAAATCAGAGCTTAAATATGCAAATACTCCAAGCCACAAAGCTGCCCTTCAGTAGAAATGTGACAGTAATTGTTCAACTTTGTGTCCATTAAAGATATTGATTTATTGTGCTGTTCCTTCTGGTCAATGGTAGTTATGCAGCACTGTCAAATTATACTTTTAATATATATTGTGTTGCACACTACTTCCCTCTTACTTTAAGGTAAGATTTTAGATTTTATTAACTTTTTAAATTAGCTCCAAGCAGGATGTATGGGTGCAGATGTCAACAGTGTGAAGCATCATGTTACAGGTATGCTATGGTACCAATGTTTTAACACTGCACTTGATTAATCATTGTAAAAATGGTTTGAATTTTTCTTTTTCTCTTTAAAATAATACACATAAAATATCCTTTTCAGTGATTGAACATAGACATATTCATGTTTAACACTAATTATGTAGGTTTAGGTCCAGTAATATGATGATCATTTATTTTTTATATTGTGATTTAGGTTATTACCCAGCAAGTATTATTTTAAAAATATGGTACTCCATTTATTACATAGTCTTTCTTAAAGTGTTAGAGGTTACCGCAGCAACTATGCATCTTTCTGTCTCTATCCTTCTGCCCTTAGGTAGTAGCTCATTCCACTATGAAATGTGTTACTCCTTAGAGAAGCTTTTACATCATCGGCTATTGCCAGGTTTCTTGCGTATATAGTATAGCCATATGCTGCATGTCATGTAACCATTATTAAGCCTGCAGACATTTCTTTATCCTTGTTAAAGGCAGGAATTTATACATTTTCTCATACATGATACTGTTTTTATTTAAGAAAGCACATACTTTAATAACGTGGACCTAAAACAAAATCTATTTTATTAAGGGGTAAAAATCCCTTAATAAAAAATAATCCCTTAATAATAAAACCCCATCAACCTCCCCTTAAATCAAAGAAACATTCTCGCCTGACATCCATGCCAGGCATGAATGCACAGTACTGGTTTGGGGTTGAAAATGAATTGAAAGAATTCCAGTGAGATTTAGTTATTGTCTCCGCTAAATCATCCACGCACCGCTATTCTCTGGGTGCTTTTCCTTTTTATGACTCTCTTAACTGATCTAGAATATTGGTGATGATGATTTTTTTTCTACATTCAGAAGTTGAAAATACTGGGCGAATAAAAAAGCCAGCACAGGTTCTTTGATGTAATTTTATTTTTGATTGACGTCTTCTCAGAGCTGTTATTTCGTCAGAGCTGAATCTTTTTAAGATTGAATTGCTATTCTAACACATCCAAAGCAGCCTTGTTGTTTCTAAGTGGGAGACTAAATACGTTTGGACCTCAGTCTCCTACCCACAATCACAGCTCCCTTTCCTTTGGGAGCAATTCTCATTCCAAGCTGCTCTGAAAAGCTGGCAGCCGTAGTTTTGTGTTTTCCAGTCCATATTGTTCTCTCCCTCAAAAACATTTGCAGTGCTACTAAAATCCCCCACTTTTAAAAGAATATTTTGAAATTAGCATGTTAATTAAATGAATGATTGTAAGGATTTCAGCCCTTAAGTGGCCAGATGTCCTAAACCTTTCAATGATAGATTTCAGTGTTATTGTCAGCAATCAGGTTGCATATAGATATGATTGATACAAATCAAAGCATCTATCACAATTCAGTAAGAGAATTAAAGCTTAGTCTCCACATCAAATGGAAATCTGGATTGTATAAAGCATCAAATCAGAAATCCCTCCAGAAATCCCAAACTGGTAATGGTTCTTCAGAGATGAAGAAATCTGAGGATGATAGCCTAATGTATACTTGGGGCAGGAGTTACCTTTATTGTATTGTGACACTCCTCAGGAGAACTCTGTGCTCATGAATATGTTCCTTAGCAGAACATTTCCAGTATCAACTCCAATGTTGTAGTTATTAATTATTCAATGTGAGAGTGAGAACATAGTAAGAAAAATAATTTTCTACCAAATAACGTATTGAGTTTAGTGCTTAGATATTTGGTTTTACCAATACATTCTAAAGATTTTCTGACAATTTTTTCACATGTCGTCTTGATAAGTTTCAGTTCTGCACTTCCCAGGAAAACTAATAATCAGGTTTTTATGGGAAAAGAAATGCTACTTTTGGGGTAAATAAAGTTGTACGTCACCCTGAGCACACAATCCAAAATTGAAATGTTTTGGTACTGACACCATCATCCCCTGGCAATGTATTTTATTTATAACAGGGACCAGTTAATTAGTCAAATTTCACATGAAAATGGTTGGAGCACTCCTAGAAGAAAACTTGATGGGGTGGAGCATGGGAGTTGCAATAATTATGTGTGACAGTCCCGCTCATGTTTAAAAAGGCATTTGTTTGGACCCCTACGCAATATAATGTTACTTCCTTCAACACTGTTTATATTGTGTTGCAAAGATAAAGAAAAACCTTGTGTGCTGTTATAAATAAATAAGAATAGATTATAATTGATAGTAATAATAAAATACATTGACATTAAGGTTTATGGATACTTTTATTTTATGCACAAGCACATCTTTAATTCTTTATTTTTAAATAATATGTTTTAACCATAGACATTTGAGTATGTCTATGGTTAAAACATGCTATAAAGCATTTTTTTCTAGAAAAACCAGCCAACCTTCTTCAATTCTTACATAGTAGATTTTTTAGTCTGCATCAAACACTGGTAAAGGCACACCTTAGTGCTTCCAACTGGAGTAATGCCATTATTACACTCTTTTCCTGGGGTTGCATCTATTTCCTCATATTATGCCTGCAGCATTAGCAGAGCAGAGCACATAGTGCTGGGGGGAAAGGTGGAGGCCCACAGTGCAACAGAATCTGTAGAGAGGAAGTTATGATGCAAGAAAGCTTTGAACTGTGCATAGCATAAGAAAGAAAGGACAATTCTGATGTTATTCTGATGATTTTGAGTTTGAACTTATTCATTTGGGAAGTGCTAATGTACAGGAACATTAATCCCACAATAAAGCATATGCACTGCATCGGATTTAGCCATAGGCTAATTTCTACCTGCAGTCCTCAAGTAGGGTTAAACACAAAATACTTATAAAAACTAGAGACAAAATGAAACTGTAACAACATAATTGCAAAGCTAATACTGCACTATTAAACACGTTAACCTGCACTGCAGAAACACCTGCCAAATGGACCATTTTAGTAAAAATAACGAGATCCACAACAAATTAAATGTCAGCTATAAAACTAATTTACCTTCTTTTTGTTACCACCATTACTGGTGTATAAAAAAGGCATCTAAAATAAATAAACATCACATAGATTGTCCCTGCTGAATTCCCACAGTATGCCATTGCCCCTACCATGTTGTACTGCGAGGATTCAGGGGATGTGATGACATTTTGCATGCAAGACAGAAAATCTAAATTTGGTCTCACCCTGTCTCTTTCTCCCACAAGCTCTCCTATGGCTTGAGACAATCTGGTAATGGTTCTTTCTATGGCTTTGTCTCTGCAACAGCTTTGTTTTTGCCATTCTGTTGCAGTACAATGGCCAGATTAATAGTTGTCTTGACAACACTCTCCAACCTGAGCTACAGATATATGCTGCCTACTTCAGAGTACTTGCCTGTCCTGACAGTTTATCTGGATGACCTCATTAAAGTTGGCTTATACTTGAGCCAGTTCACTTATTATTATTTATTGTCTAGCCTAACAAGCTGCAACAGAACAGCTTTATTTATGCTGGGATTAAATTGCAACCAAGTGGACTCTATAGTTAGGTGGCCTTTAAAAGCATGTAGCTACACTGGAGTTTATTCAGATTATATCAAATGTTGATTCCACGTTCCCATCACTTTTTTTTTTTTTTTTTTATTTGTAAGGAAAACCGAAAACTATGCACAGATTTCCTTCCACGTCTCTAAACTCTACTTCTTTCTGTTGGTAGTTAAAGGTCTCAATGTGGCAAAATGTGGAAAGGCTGAGGGGGTTTGAAAAGTTTGTGAGGTGGGAGGGATGACACTAAATTTAGCATCTGAATTGCTTTCTTCAATTTGGCAATTTGTTGGTGAAGCGTTACTTTGCTATGGTCAAAGATCTGGATTACCTTTGATCAGATCTTGTTCAAAACCTAAAATAGTTAAACTGCTCTACCCACCATTCATTTTCTACAATGTCTTAAAATAGCACTTTTCTCAAGTGCCAAATTGGAAGCTCGGATAAAAACCTGAAATCACTGTCATGGAATGGGAGTGATTGGTTATAGTGAAGTTTTTTTAAAGAGTTAATTTTATCCCAACTAAATATAGACACGGTAATGACAAACTGACGATGGCATGTTATATCAGTGACAAGTTATGGCCCAGACTGACTGGTTTTATTAGACAGAAAAGTCTGAATAGCATCCTTCATTTTTGCAACTCACATTACTAACAAGCAGTTCTTTAGCTTTATTTGGAAAACCCCACATCTTTTCAGATTTCCAGAGAGAAAAATAACTAAATACAATTTTTTTCTCAGTGATTCTAGAGTTCCCTCCAGCAGATGACCTTGTGGAGGTGGAGTTTTGTTATTTACCGAGGCAAATTGAATATTATAAATAAGTATACATAACGATAGAGAAGTATTCATTTATTTGCTTCTGTATTAGAGCATAAATTACTGGCAAATAGCCAGATGCCTCAGATTAGCAACTGCTTGGACTGCTGTATAGAAAAACTATATACTCTGTTGAAAAACAACAGAAAATCTGTAATAAGGAATATGTTGCTATTTATATGAGGTTGTATATATTTTCTTTTAGTTGTGGTAAATGTCTGCACAGCATACTTTAGAGTAGAACTTGCGCTTTTCTATCACTGCATATTGTCCCACTAAATAGAGTTCTAAATTATGCAATGCTTTTCCTTTTCCACGCAGTGAGATTGTACTAAAAAGCCATAAAAAGAATGGCACAGAGCCGACTTTTTTCATGTAGCCCATCTAAGCCTTTCACTCATTATGGCCATATGGGTAAACAAACATGAGTCAGCAAAAGTACAGAGCAGCAGTAAAACAAGCTGCCAGATGAACTGTGGGTTTGAACTAAGAATGTATAGCACTTCAACTTTTTATAGGTGGGCAATGCTTCCCAAAAGACTTTCACGATGAGCCCAAAGTGTCACAGACGTAGACAGAATATTTTGGAGACGGGTAAACGTTTAAACAAACACACATCAGATAGCTCTCTCCTGAACAAGAGAAGATCTTACTTGTGCACTTTTTGAGACCAGACCCTTTCTTCACGGCGTGACGGCTGAGTTTGCATTTGAAGTTGTTCTCCCAGAACTCAGCAAACCAGATATTTCTTCTGTTGTTTTCCAGTGTGCGGCTAATGAAGTACCTGTCGAACCCTGAAAACATCAATGGGTTCGCTGTCATAAGTTCAGCCGGTGTAATCAATACAGGTGATACAATCTCAGAGCAAAGGCTAGGTGATAACCTGTATTATAACTGAGTGTGTTTTACAATCCATTATGCAGAATATGTGCATATTTCAAATGTATTTACTACTTGTAATCAATTTTGTTAAACGTTTTTTCCATTAATGCTGCAGTCTTAGCGCTGTCAATCACTTCCTCGTGTGGCATTGCTCATTCCCCCTGCAGCTCCACCTCTGTTGCCTGGTAAGGTGCTGCTACACCGTACCAACTGGTCCTGTGCTAGAATTACTACCCAGACTAACTAGCTCAGACTAGTTAGTGTATCCACTGGTGAAAGCAGATAAACTGTTTTCCTGTTACGATAAGTAGTTTTGCTGCCATTAGAACATTAAGCAGCAAGAAATCTGTTTGATTGGCAGTGTTAAGACATTCCTCCTCACTCTGATTTGTTGTTTCTGTTAGGATAAACTGGGACTAGTGCATTCAAACAATAGTAGCTTAGGGAGGAGGTGGAGGAGATCGATCGTGTCACAGGTTATCTGTCTCGTAACAAACTGTCACAATATGGTGGCAGTTTTAACAACTGTGCTAAAAAAAAAAGGTTTTGTTATACGCTGCACATGTAAAGCATTAAAAGAAACGGAGACGACCTTGGTTCACATGAGGTCAATATTCCACTAACACCTGCACAGAGTTTTAAAAAGACAAGGACATATGATGCCTGCGCCGTGCTCATTTTACCTTTGATGGACTGACGCTTCGGCAAGATGGTGACTGCTCCCTCTGCCATCTCCTCCTGGTTCTCAACCGGAGCGCTCTTTGAGCCCCAGCTGTCTGAGCCCACCCAGATAAAATGACCCGTCTGGTTGGCCTTTTTTGCTGCATGAAGTAGTCGCCTGCAAAGGAGAGGAAACAGATGTTGCCACGGATAAGGTCAGCATCCCAACCTGCTCCGCTTTGATTTTGATTCACAATCCATTACACAGTGGGACTGTAGACAGGTAGAAACTCCTGTGTCTGCTGTAGTCCTGGCTTTCTTATCTTCAAAGGACTATTACAGTATGTAGCTAATCCAGGCTTTACCTGATATCGTCTTCGTTGGCAAAAAGTATGACGACTCTTGCATTTGTGTTTTCTCCGAGTCTTCGCATGATCTTGTCAAATTCTCCCTGCTTTGGTTCTCGGGGAATCTTAACTGACTGTGAGATGCACACACCACCTGAAACAAGAAAAGAACATTTAGTGATGCTATATCACTAAATATATCAAAAATGAAAATCACAGGAAAAATGTTTCAGGAAAAATAAAGTTTGCTATCTTTAGGATTTTGTTTCTTTCAACCACATGTGATATATCTTGTGTAACAAAATAAAAAATAAACAGGAAAACAAAAGTCACTCTGTCAAAGTATTTTTTAACATTGACTCTCAGCAAAACATGTTTGAAATGATACTTTGTGTTTACTCTTTTCAGCCGATTGTGATTGTGATATTAATTTCAATAACAAATCAATAGTTAATGTATGTGCAAACTTAAGAAATGTTCAATAAAATAAACATCAAGTATTTTTTGCACAGCTTTTATATGTTAAACTTGGCGATGTGCTCTGGCATTATCTTAAATTTAGGAATGAAATGTAAATATGCATAAGGTATCTGCTTTATGTGAAATACTTTGGTTCTTTACTACAGCAGGAGAGCGATGCTGTTGCCCAACAGCATTGCTCACAAAAGTCTCACATTTTGTGCAATGTGAGACTTTGCACAAAATAACTAAAAGAGCAGCTTTGTAATGCAAAGTTAAAAAATTTGCATGTTCGGACAAAAATGGAACACTCCAATTTCCCTGCAAAAGCAAAACTCTTCAAAAGCAACTATCTGAAATTACAGTATTCTTGTGCTTATTATCATTTTCGGCAGGTACTACTTTATTGCCATGGCAGCAGTAACAGGGACTGACCAGTGTGACTAGAAGGACAGGACGTAATCAATGGACAACAAATTAATTAGTCACACTTTTCTCACGGTTGGCTCTGTCTGGTGTTTATCCACCACCTACACACGTCTAGATGCAAGTCTCCCACACAGAAATAAATAGAATGGACTAAACTGAAAACCACTTGTCTCAGTTTGGCTTTAAATGGTCAAAAGTTACTTATGTTTAGGTTTCATGGACACCAAATCATAATTTTATCAATAATGTTGAACCAGTAAAGTTCTCTAAAAGGCTGAAAACAGAACTGAGAGTTGAACTTCTGAATCTGAGGTTTGTTTAAACATTTCTTACAGTTGCGCTCGACATGTTCCATTCAGTTCATCATGTAGCCTGAAGGCCTTCTTTTAAACTGCATAAATTAGTGCACATGTAACTGCAGATGTTCATTTTGCTTCCTGTAAAAATCATTTGGGACAAAATTGCTGTAAAGACAAGAAAAGCGAGAGCAGTGTCATATGGTCACAATAATCAAAAGGCTTTGTTTTTTTATTGGTGACACTGGTTTTCATTTCATCCGCAAAAGAAGAGAAAACATGACAGCAGTGTGTTCAAACTAAGTTTTCAAACTTTTTCAGAACCTTTACTTTTTTAGAAAAACTCCACACGTCTAATAAAAGAGGACTTCTATTTCATTCGGAAAATTGAGCAGTAAATTCTAGCTTTGCACTAACCAAAAAAAAAAACAAGATGAAAACTCTGAGCCCTATAGTTACATAATGTATGAACATCTTGTGGTACAATAGTAAATACTGCAAGTCAAGGATCTTTCAGAAGTGTTTTAAAATGAGTTAAGATAATTAATGTTGTTTTAAATTTACAATACTTGGATGAAACAGGAATGCTTAAAGCTTCAGTATGTAACTTTGATAAACATGTTTTTTATGTATTTGTTAAAACAGATAATATGTGAAAAAGATCAGGCTCCTCTGCCTTCTCCCCATGATCCTAAAGCCAACTGCTTTTATACACTGCTTAGTCGGAAACAACCCTTTGGAACCAAAAGGAGGGTCTTAGCGCTGTCAATCACCCTTGTCTATGCCCTGCTCACACCTTTTCTCTTATAGTGTATAGCTAGTTCCCCACAGCAGAGCCTGCATGCTCAGATTAGTTGGCATATTCCCCAATGACAACGAATAAACACTTTTTTCTGTAACGGTAAATTGTTTTCCTGCCTTTAGCACAAGACCTTCCTCCTGGCTCTGATTGGTTGTTTCTGACTGGGAGTGGCGTATTTCTGCAAATGGCAGGAGGACCACAGGGATGAGGCGGAGGACATAGATTTTTTTGCAGATTATATGTGTCAGGGATACATGAATGTAGATGAAACATGAATGAATGAAAAATGGTGAAAATTTTAACTAATATGCTAAAAACATTATTTATAAAATATACATACTGCAGCTTTACACAAACTGTCAAAAATCACTAAACTGTTAAAAATGAGATTTTTAAGTTGTTTTTTTTTTTTTTTTTTTTTAAAAAGGATGCACAATCTGTAATAATAAAAGTTGCTTTCTTTAACCTTGAGCTCATTATTTGGGTATGTGGCTTTCTGCTCAGTGATGTTTGTGTGTCCTGACTGCAGTCATGAGAACCTTTCATCCTTGGGGATGTGCCTGTGATGACCCACGTGTCCTGTTGACTCAAATAGGTCTCTATTATTAGCCATTTTAGGTGTTTACTTAAGTGGGTGGGTTTCGATAAGTGGAAATCATTCAAAGCGAGCAACAGTCTCCAGTTCCTCACATGTCACCATAGATGGCTATCCTGACTTTATCTCTGCCATGTCCTTCTCTTCCTTGGAATTCATGGAAACCAATAGTCAAATACCTGCAGCAGTGCGAGGCCCGGCACAGTGAGGGTGTCTGTCTTTGTGAGAAAGGACGAGCCATCTTATCTCTAACCTCTTTGTTTTTACACATATCTATACAAGGTGCTGCCTTCCAGATAGGATAAAACATACACAGGGAGATGAATATGACAGCAAAACAAATGCATAAATGAACTTCGGAATACCAGCAAATAGTAAATGTTTCATTTCTGTCCGTTTGAAATATGTGAACAGAAACAGAAATTAATGTATTTGCCGCTAAAGAGGAGGCAATTCATCTAGAAACGGATCCAACAGAAAATATGTGAGAAGACATACATTCCACATCATTTAATGACAGATCAACTGTTTAAAATGTCCCAAATCTACAAAAACTGAAGTCACATATTTTGGTCTTAAGCAATATTGCCAACACTTTTCTATATTATGAGACATTTTTCTTATCGCCTTTCTTCTCAGCTTGTATACCCCCAATCACATAAACTTGAATAAAGCTTCGCAATCAAAGCCACCAGTATAATAATATAATTAGGCCTTTCCAATATAATGTAATTGAAAATGCTTTGGTTAAGTTCGTGCCCTGATTTTCATTACTTGTATCTCTTTTGGTTGGAAATTGTTTTTCTATTTTCAAGGCCTCTTGGTCACAATTGCGTTGCAGCTGCTCTACAAAAGTTGTAAAACACCTTTTCACTGCTCAGCCACAACAAAATGCCACCATTTAAGGCAATTATGTGGGAAACACAAGCAAAATACTAACACTGTCTTTTTCGAGGGTTTGGTGTGTTTGATCAGATTTTTTACTAGACATTTAATGCATTGTGTGTTTCATCCAATTTTAGAGAAAACAGCTCAGCAGTCAAGCAGTCGACCTACAAATTCACTGTACTGCAGCAGTACATTACATCTTACACTGCATCTTAAATAAATGTGAAAATTAGGGCTGTTTTAAACAAATATTTTAGTAATTGAGTAATCTATCTATTATTCTTACGATTAATCAGATTTCAAAAAATTATAAAATAAAATATTGGTAAATCAAGCATAACACCAGTGTTACTATTAGATATCAACATTGGTCCAATTTTTCATATCTGAGCATCCCCAACAGTAACTTTTCTGTAGGTTAATAGCTCACTTTCCAAGTTAACCTCAAGAAAAGCTATCCTGAAATTATATTCAAGTTCAGGCAGGTTCACAAATACGCTTATAAAACATGTCTATGCTCCATGTTTTCGTTTATGTACTCATCTTCAGTCAATTTAATAGACGAACACGGTGCTCTAAATAGTAAAACATAATTTAACGAAGCTTCGAGGCAAATAAATTTTCCTTGAGGAATTTTAATAATCGAATCAGTCTCCCATAAAACATGTTAAAAGAAGAAGGAAGCATCAAGTGTCTTCATTTTTTTCTGGTAGATGAACATACTTTTCTCTGTACAAACTCCTAATTTTTTAGATATGTGTGTGTGTTATTGTTCCCATTCATTTCAGTTTGTTTTATTGTGAAAAAAAAATAGTTAGGAGAGGGTCTTTGAGACATAATTCATAAAAATCAGCTGCAATCCTGCTAACCTCAAACAGCTTTTTAATTCCTTCGCTGCAGCTCTCTTCAGTGCTCTGTAGAGACTTCTTTGTAAGTTAAGTTATTCCACGAAAAAACAAGAAAGTCATGGATGTTCTCAGAGTGAATATAAATAGTCCTAAATTACCTGTAATAATCAGCTATTGCTGGATAATTGAGCATAACAGAGTGATTTAATGGAGGTCAGCACTGGATAGGTTCACGATGTGTGCAGACTTATGATCTAGCCGTTGTGAGTATGACATTTAAAAGGAAATGTTTGAACTATTCACTATCATAATGCTCCCAGGAGCTGTACTTTGCTTTTACAAATTAAATGTGAAAAGCTGAAAAGTCACCGAAGTTCATAGGTGGGTCTGAGTTCAGAATTAAAAGAACTTAGAGATCCAGTCATATTTTTTATGACTTTTCTTTTTTCCTTTTGCTGAAGTTTTAAACAGAGACTGTCAAGTTTTCTGTTTGGTGGTTGTGAAGATTTTTATTATATAAATGAAATTATTTTAAATTATATCTTTGCGTCTATGTTTCAGTAATAGAATATCTGTAGTTCTGTTTGAGTCTCAGAAATCAGGAAAATAAGTAAAATGCTCATACTGTACAGGTATATATTACATTATTCATTGTAAATTGTACATTGTTTTGTATAGTGATATGTTATGATTTGGCCATTTTCTGATCATGTTCAGTTAAACCAACAGAATACAAAAGTATTAGGCCTGGGAACACAATTTTTTGGGGTTTTTTTCTGCTCCACCAAGTTTCCTAATTGTACATTTTTCCTCTGTTATTAGTTCACCACTCATGTCTTATTGTGAGTTGAGAGTGTGGAACCACTCAAGTAAATAATTAACATGTGCCACATTAAATCTTGATTTCCTTTTTTGCTTTGGATTCCAAAAGGCTGCTTCTTTTTTGCTGTTCTGAAATATGTAAGGGAGGGCTTATCTTCAACTTCACATTAACACGTTCTCAGGAATCCAGTGGGAAAGAATGAGTCAAGTATCAGTCAGCCAACACAAATTGAAATTAATACAGACTTTTAGGTAATGTGCAATCTACAAAAAACCAACATCAGGACAAGAAAACATATTTCTTTTCTTAAAATCTATAAAAATGTGGCTTGTAATCTGCATGCAGCCACAAATATTTGAAATAAAAAATATACCAAAAGCAAAGCAATAAGTAGAATAAAGTAGCAGAGTAAAATTATTACCCAACAAGCAACTCAGGAGAAAATTTCCTAAGCAGTGAAATCCCCTCCATCTTTGCACCCAGTGGTCTTTTTATTGCATTTCTGATTTATTTTGATGTTAAAGAAAGATGACATGTCATAATGCACAATAATCCCTTTTTGTTTGCAAGAAGGTTGTGCATTGAGGTTGTGCATTTGTTGGGATTTTTGTTTGTGTTTTTATTTAGTGACTCATTCTGCTGCTCACAGCACTGAGTGCTTGTATGTTTTTATAATGGTATGTTTTTAATAACAATGTATTTAAAGAGAACAGTCTTACACAACTTAACTTTCTTCTAAAAACCCCAATTAAGATGTTTAATTTTAAACTCTGTGGTTAATAGCAAAGTTCTGATGTTCTGATTATGTCAAAACCAGTAACATCCCTGGTTCAGGTATGATTATCTCTGCCCCTAAGTCAATCTTTTTTTCTCATGTGGTTATGCTAACATATCGGTGAATAAGAGTCACTATTTTCACTTTCAATTATTTAATATCAATTGTGGACTCAATTCTAAGGCTTCTGTTGATTCATTCAATATAAATGTTGAAAGCTCAGCCATCACTGCCAGCATATTCCATTCCTTCAGGAACAACCAGCTTAAATCACTCACTCGCCAATCCCTGATCAGTTCATTTAAAAGAGGCACATTTTGAACGGTCACTGCACTGCTGTATATTGGAAGTGCTATATTTCTATTATGTTCTGCTGTCATCTGCAGTGAGGTGTAGAGAGAGGACTGTTGATTTGTTTTGCTTCCTTTCCATTTTAGTTTAACGGTACAATGGAAAACGGTGAAACAGATGAATAAATACTCATTCAATGAATCTTACATTTTGAAAGAAATTTGGTCAGAATCCCAATTATGACACTGAATATGTTCCAAGAAATATATCTAAGGAAATCAATGGTTTGTTTGCACTAATAACAGTCAAAATGTAAAAGAAGCCTTCATAAAAGTTTCATGTTACGGGTGAACAACAACATTGCAGATGTCAAAACGTGTCTGCTTAGAAGGCTGACCTTTAATTTGCATCAAACTAATCATTGTAGTGATTTTAAACACCAAATCACAGTGTCACAACGAATCTCCTTCTAAAGGGTGAGCAAAACAGGAAGGAGGTAGGGTATGCCATATCACATTTACATAAAAGAAAGTGAATTTAATTAGAGCCCTCCTCCAGGTCAACCATAAGACACCTTTCAAATATACTATATCATCCCAGACATCCCACTACAAAATGGACTGACACAGGCATGTCACTGTAATCACTCACTGAAAGTGCATGACATTAAAATGCTACATGGCAGCGTAATAGCTTCCATGTTATTTTCACCTTAAAAGCAGAAGCCCCAGCTTCAATCAAAACAATTGACTTCTGCCTGACCTCCCTTCTCTAACTACAAACCACAGGCGCCTTAGGCACCGCTGAGTCCACACACACTGTACCCTTAGGAGTCCAGCAGACTGGAGCAAACCTAATTGACTTTGTAATAGTGCCATAGTTCACTGCCACCAAACTGACTGAATTTCCAAGCATAGTTTGGCGATGCTGATACTCTGAAAAATTACGAAAGAGCCTTCCAGGGCAACTCTACATTTATCATTGAGATTGTAATACTGCAAGAAGTAACCAACAGTTGAGGGTCGGATTTTCTGTAGAATTGATTGTTTAGAACAAATGATATCACCCTGTTTTAATCAGACTTCTCTCAGCAATGTCTGTTCTCGTGTAACTGCATGCGGTTGTTTGATTTGAAGAATTCAAAATAAAACTATTTGTCCCAAAATAAATTACAGAATGCCATTAGCTATTTTCCTTTAGAAATGACATCAGCAGGCTTAACCCAATCAGCTCAAATAGACAGACTTTATGCTCAGCTTGAGGAAAGATGATAATCATCAACTCTGAGGCAAAACCTACGGCCTATTTTCTCATGGGTCTGACCAGCCGATCCTAACGGCCTTGGTTATTACAAATGGCTACATCGACACCCAAACTAAAGGAGAACTTAGACAGGTGACAGGAAGCTGCTAAATGAGATTCACAGTCTTGTGATGACTGATTTAAAGATTTCAAGTGTTTCCCTGAGATGCTGAAATGGAGCAGCTTTTCTTACTGCTATGATCTGATAGTTTAATGGAATAAACAAATAACCTGATACCTCTAAAGAAACAAAAACACCCAATTTCTGTCACAAATCACCAGATTAGTAAATGTACTTCACCAGCAAAGCCTTGATAAAAGAAGCAACCAAGAGGCCCATGATAACTTTGACTGGAAGAACTGCAGAGATCCACAACTTGGGTAGTAGAGCACTCCACACATCTGAGCTTTGTAGAAAGGTGGCAGGCCAAAACCTACTGCTTAAAGAAGTTCAAAGGTCATGCAGTTTGCTGCAAATGATGTTCTCTATGCCTGACCAAAATTCATGCAGAGGACAAATTAAACTTCTCCAACAAGGTGCTCCATTCAAATGAGAGCAAATTTGAACTTCTTTTGTCAATGTGCAACATTAGGTTTTGTGACAGAAACCCAATAGTGCATATAACTATAAGCACATCAGTTCCCATTGTAAAGCATGATGGTGACAGCATCACGTTGTGTGAGCGACAAGATTTGACACCTTCGTCTTGCTTTTCAGAAGCAAGAAGGTTGGTCAAAGTTATTGGGAAGATGTACCAAGCAACACAAAAGTGTGAATGTAAAGTCTGTTTAAAGGTTGCAAAAAGACATGAAACGGGGCAAATGAACTATTTTTGGATTAAAGTGTATTGCTATGGTAACCTGTCCTGGTCAGAGTCCAAAGCTAAATATACGTAAAAATCTATGGCAAGAACATTTTCTTGATTAACTGAAGGGGTTCAAGGACACAAAAACTTTTGCAAGGAACTCTTAATTAAATTGATTTACAAGCAAAGATTTTATTATTTTCTGTGCATAAGCAAAATCTCTGATTTAATTTCATTTCAGGGGTATTTAACGGCTTATTAAATATTTAATGACATTTTGAATTTCAAAGAGCCTCACTTGGTAGTGTAAAGATTTTATTTAAGAGGGAAAGAGCAGTCATTAATACATTTATACATTTTTTATGCCGTTAAAGTCTATATGTTTTGGCTTAAGAATGTAGAAGGAGAAGTTAAGGTTTAAAGACTTAAATGTCAGTTCTATAAGGGCTTAATGTAAAGGATTATACATTTTAACTTTAACATATTGTTGAGTTTGACCCCCCGTTTGCATGAACATAAAGACAAAAAAAATATTCATATAAATCATCACAATGTGAACAATTACTTTATTCCTCACAGCATTTTCTTTTTCTGTCAAACTCCCTGATTATCTTAACAGTCTCAACCTCCTCCAGAGGCTGGTTTTTCCACACTTTTGTCCTGCCCTCTGCTAAAAGCAGGCTGCTGCTTACCTTCAAAAGGTGTTAATTAAAAAGAAAAATAAAGTTGAGGCACCATATGGAGGAGGCAGCCCCACACTGTTTTGGAATTTTGCTTTAATGCTTCTCTCTGTGTTTCCGTGGAGAGGAGGTCATCTGGAAGTGACAGCCTGACAATGATTAGGTAATGGGTCTTCACAGGCTGCCAAGACTTCATAAATTTGCCCTGTTGGATCACAAAAGACTCATTCACAAAATTGGCTAGACTGGTTAGTTTTTCTTTAGCACAGCCGAACAATTAGATGTTTTATCGACCGCTGGCTTGCATAAAGTGCTTCAATGTATGTGATAGATTTTTGTACTTCATAGAGAGAGATTAAACAATACAGGAAAGCACTCATGAGAAATAATTCAAAGCAGCTTTTGAGGATTCTTGCACTGTTGCTGAGCATCATATTCTATCAATATTGGGACTTATTGCTCAGGAGCACTGAGGCTTTCAAAGAGGAGAATCTAACCCTTAAAGCGCGAGGCTTTGTTGCAAGAGCTGCAGATTCACAATTTTAGACATTTAAATAAATACACAGAGAGAGAGATTGTTTTTCCTTTTCATTATACTGGATGGTAGGAATCAAGCTCAAGTTTCTTTTGTGCAAAGTGAATTCAGCATAGAAGGAAAAGAAATCTTTGCATAACAGTAAAAGACAAATTAAATTTCAGAATTGATGTGGGAAATACAAGTGTTTTCAAAGTGACTAAATAAAATGCCCACTCGCTTCTTTTAAAACCTCCTTAGTCTCAAGTTGTCTGCTTTCTGCCCTTGAGACGCAGGGCCTTAGATTGCTTCTGTCCTAAAGAGAGCTTTGACCGGAGGATGAATGTCCTCTGTCCAATTTCCATTATCACCTACCCACCAATTAAAAAGCCCATGAAACACTACAGTGGAAGCAGCTGCTTTCATTTTCTCACTGACTGATTGATGTGTCAGTTTCCCCATCAGCTTATGAGAGGATTTCATGTTGAGGGTGGTTTGTTTGATTTATACAAAATGACTCTAGTGGACACAGTCGAGTAAGAACTTAACAGAAATATAATTTTTGAATTCATTTTGTGCTAAAGCCCTGTCTGCCGGGCATACAAAGCAAAATAAGTAAAGGAAATTGTTTTGGTAATTTGTCGTTTCTGTTTTGCTCATCAAGAATGAACATGAGTCTGGGCAGAAACGACACAAAGAAATTGAACACATTTGCATCATATTCATAAATCTTAAAATACGGTGGGGCAGAGGACTAACTGTCAAGTGTGGGAGTTGTTTACACGATTTTGTGGTTTATGCCGCCTGGTTCATCTATTGAGAGGCATCCAGCCCTGGGGATGAGCTATTTTGGAGGAATGTTCCATTCATCAGAGATCTCATTCACTCTGTAGGATTAGCTAAACTTAATAAAACATATTTAGTCAAATGATTTTTTTTTCCTTTAATCATTCTTGTCTAGGATATTTCTGGACTGCAGAAAGCATATTGTTCCTAATGTTATTTTTAAAACTACTTTTTTTTTTTAAGATTACTTCATCCAGTGATCAAAAATTTGCTTTGGGAGTTTTCAATTTGATCCTTTATTGCACTCAACTTTTAGGTTTAGTTTAGGTTTCAGTTTATTTTATTCATAAGGTGATACAGACAAATGTTTTCATTATTTGTTTATTATAAAATAAGAATGTGTGTGACGTCGTTGATTAAAGTGCAATATAAGTTCAGAAAAAAATTCCACTGCGAAACATACGCCACATGTACAAATTTAACAAAATGTATTTCAAATACAATATCAACAACATAATACTCCACAATAAATACAATAAGCACATTTGCTTTCAGCCATGTTGTTCATATTTAAAAAAAACAAAAACCCCACTTCATGCAAACCAAACGAGAAGATTTATTGGGATAATATCACTGCATTCCAAAGTGAACCTCTTTTCAAAGTGTCATTCAACTTCCATAATTTGTTTTGGATTTACATTCACAACCACCACTTGCTAAGATGATTGAATGTGTCTGGAAGAAACTCAGTAGGACAAACAATTATTGCTGCTGGTTGTCCTACTAATCAGGAATTAAACTGGCAACAAAATGGAGACTAGGGACGGAAAGGAATAATCAGTGTAATTAAGTCAAGTCTTTGAGTTCAAAACTGATTAACTGGTCAAAATCACTTCCATTAGGTTTTGATTTAAGATAAGTGCAACAATATAACACTTCACTAGACAGGTTATGTGACTGTATTCATCATTAGATGATCCACAGCTGGTCTATTCATGTGCGTCTATGTGTATGTCGGTTTCTCTGTCATTTGGTGTCGGTAGCAGAACATGAAACATGAGTAGAGAGTTTCTTTGCCCAGGAGCACAGACAACTGTAAACTTAGCAAATTGCCAAATGCTCAGCTGCGAAACGAGGCATTCTTAATTAAAAGGGTAATTTTAACTGCATTACTGATAGAAAACAGTACTCTGTAAGTGTTCTTTGTTTATTTTGTTTTGATGTGTGTTTGTGTTTTCCGATGAGAAATATATGGTAATAATCCAGCAAAATAATCGGAATAATGATGATTATGTGGAAAAGGATTTTGCTGTTATCAATTTAGTGCTTCTAGTGATGCAGATTATATGTTCAATGAATGCATTTCCACTTCTTTCATTATTGTATTTTCAGAAATTCACTTTCTTTTTTCAATACTTTATTTCTAAATTGTCAGATAAATAGTACAATAATACAAGATACATAAAAAAGTAATTTTTATGAGAAGATGAAGTAGAAAAAAACATGCAAATAAAAGTTATCATATTATTAGCGGCAATCAATAACAGGTAATTCACACAACAAGCTAAAAATGCAGGGACAGTTCTTGAACTCATCGGCAGATTGAACAAGTAGAATATGTTTTCTATGTCACCTTTAAAAGCTCACATATCCTATATGACTCTTCTACATCTCAGTTGTTCTATTTTTAATACAGTTATTAAAGAAATTAGATTCATCAGATTTTCACTGGAGAAAAATAAGCCCTCGAGCCTCTAGCAAAGCAAAAACAATAATTTTTAATTGTGATGAGGAAACCTTGACATCTTGGAAAAGGGCCTTGAAGATAGAGATGTGGAACAATGATAACATTGTTTTACTACATTTGTATGAAAGAGCTACACATACCTTTGACCAGAATTTGTATGAACAGGGATAAAACCCAAACATGTCTTAATGTGGTTGAATCTATTCCAACTTTACCTTAAACCTTCTTACTTCTCATCAACTCTGTACCAGTCACAAGAACTTGTTTTTTTTACTTTAACTTTTTCATTACACCCCTGAAATAAGATTTGGGAAAAAGTTGCAAATTATGATGATTTTAAAACACTTCAAAAAATGAAGTTATCCTGAAAAAAAGTACAATCTGTCTTTTTCAACTGCAAGTATTTTAAGCACAGCAACACTAGTGAAAATATATATATTATATATAGTATGAAAAATCATTTAGGAACAATGCTATGTTGGTTTCCGAGAATTGCTTTTGCACCAATCAAATAAAAACAGCAACTCATCATAAGGTTTCATGGCTGCTTTCTATACTGTTCTGACATCATTGCACCCTTTTATGTGAAACTGAAAGCATCCTGTCAACTTAATTCACATGACTCAACATTTCCTTGTCGTTATCATTCTGTACATGTCCTCAGTATTTTTATTATTTTTTTTATTGGTGTCAGTCTACAATCAGTCTTAGTGTTTTTTATGTACAAAATAAACCATTGCCCATATAAATTCTAATTCTGTTTGAGTGACACCATTACAGAAATGTGTGTTATTGCTCACCAGAACAACCCCTGAAGCTGGATTGTGGGATTCTGTGTTCAGTGTATACCAAAGAAAAATATTTTCACTCAGCCTGTTAAGTGCTCAGCTACCCCAGACCATTTTTTCTTTATCAAAGAAACTAGATGAGAAGAATGCAAACGCGACAGTGATATAATTTATTCATTTGTTATTCTTTTTTTTTTTTTTTTTTACAAAACCTCTTGTTTTTCTTTGGGAAAAAACAACATACTTGATTCAGCATGTTTCTTTTGTCTCACAAAATGTCAACAAACCTCAACGCTGTGCACAAACAAATGTCTTATTAGTTGTCTCTTTCAAAGCCTGACCTTCGGTTCATTATAATGAATCATTTGTTTGATGTTTATACTATTCATGCACTGACGTCCTTTTCATTTTTAATTACCAGCCAAAGCTGTTTTGCATATTTTAAATTTTTCATGCTGAGAAAGTATTATTTAAAAAGCCTAGAAAACAGAGTGGTTGTGCTGGGAAACATGGCCTCTCTGTGTTTAACTATTTGGGTGAGGATAATTAGTTTGTGCTTCTTGTGTTGGTTTTAATATTTGATTGAAGGCTTCAAGATGACTGAACATCTGGAACAATCACTGTAAAAACCAACCTGTGAATCTCCCGCCTACAGAGAATGATTCTTTGTGTCCAGTAAATTCATAAACATTTTTGTTATTATACAGTGTTTTTTTATTATTACTATTCAGGGTTTTTTATATTATTCTTCAATTACTATTGAATTCCACTGATACTGCAGTACAGGAAGTCAGAGGGCAATGACAAAAAAATTCAGCTACCATTTTTCATATTATTTCTGCACATACTGTACATTTATCCATGTCATTTGTTGAAACTTTTCTCATTCAAACTCTGCATTATTTTTCACTGAATAACTTTCTATAATGTGTGCATCTACATTAGTCTGAGACATTTTTCTCTGTACCAGTGAAGTGTCCCCTTTGCTGCTCGGTGCACTGGCCTACCCACAAGCCCGATTTAAAATGGAAAGATAGTTTCTTAATACAGTCCAGCTTGTTCCACTTCTTTATTTTTCTTTCCTTATGGACATGAATTTTGATTTTCAGAAGTCTGGGTAGAACTGCAGATCCTGACTAGATTAAGGTCTGAGTATGGCTTGTATTGCACACCTTTTCTTAATTATAACTTCTGAATAAGCAACAATATAGCAGTTTATAGAACCCTGTTACATGAGACCTTGAGAAACAGAAAGTGTTCAAACATTTGGAAAGAGGCAAATTGACCTTACTGTTGCCTGATAAAATTATTTTTACATTTTTTTTGTTACATTTTACTGCAATATTGTAATAAAAATGTTTGTTCTTTCATCTTTATTTTCTGTGTTTGTTTTTGTGCTGGATAATTTGATCAAACTCTAAATCAGTTTGATTACTGCATAAATTACTTAACTTTACAGTAACCAAATTCAAGTCATGTTTGTTCTTTTTTGTTTTTTTCTAGATGTAACTTAGCGTTCATTACCATGCAGACTGCCAGTATGAAACAGATGGAGATGAAACACTTTTGGTTTCTTCTCTGCATTTCAAGTCTTCTGAGGAAATCTATGGAGACTTTTTGGTGGAGTGCACTTGTTCATTTTCTATGGATTCTTTTGTGAAGAACCTTTGAAGAAAAAAAGAACAAACAATGACTAGCATGGCTTTGATTCATCTTAAGAACATTTGTCTACTATGAAATATTCATGAATAAAAGATTTGTAGATTTTTTATTATTCTAATGCTTTTTTGTAACTGTTATGCAGTGCATAGTGTGTGTATAATATGTAGTCTGATTGGTTACAAATGATTTCTAAATTATTATGTTGATGTGGTAACTGCTGATTTGGATACTCATTGTTGGAACACAGATTTATTTTATCCTTTTTTCCAGATAGAATGACAACAAACAGAGGATAGCACTATTATGTATTTTATTTTATATTTTTGAGGTTTTTCTTGACTATAACCAAGGTTGACCTGTTTAGTTTGTTCAGTGAAGGAGACAATGTCAAACTGGATTAAAATTGTATGTCAGTATGTAAGATCTGTTTCAATATGCTAGTCTTATGACCATGGTGTTGTACCTTTGGGTCTAATCTTTTTAAAGGCTAAAGAGTGGAAGCAATGCTGCAGGAGAGTCAGTGTATACTTATGCACAATCCCCATTATTTGAGTCTAAATCTTACTTTATGTTCTTTTCTATGGGTTTAACTATCTTCTTTCGCTAATAAATTACAAGTGTACATTGGTCTTCAGGTAAATAGCTTGTAAACAGAACTACACTCAGTCCAGACACATTTTATCCAGATAGTAATCTCTCAACTATCAAATAGCATATCAGACCACTACGTCTTTCTCTTCATCCATTTCAAGTACTCAAGAGTGTTACTTGACAGTCAGAAAAAATAGATTTGTTCATTTGTGCTGCACAACCACAATATTTGACTGAAGAGAAATGTTATTCTTCAGAGCTGCCACATCCTGCAGAAACAATTCAAGTGCCTTGAAAGACACTGTGTGTTTTTCACTGCTGTCTTGGGGAGCAGATGACACGTTCTCTGACTCTGAGTTGGAGAGCTTTTTTTTACCAAAGGGAAATCTTTTGAATACCATGAGCATAGGCTGCACCTGTTGGTGGTGCTAGCTGCCTTATGGCTGTGTCCTGTGTGACTGATGCTGTTGTCAGTCATGAACAGAAAGAAATACCTTTTAAAATTCATGAAAACTCTATTGAGCTGCAGCTCGGAGCCGTGTGAAAGAAAGTGAATTAAACTGAGACTTGCATCGTCACTTTTGGTAGCCCTTAGACTTTGAGCCATTCTGCATCATTTGTATATCTTGGCAGCTTGACCGTATAATTGATGCCATTCATTACATGATTGAGGGAGGTGTTTATGTGTGGTGAGTGAAGGTAGCCAGACCATTGCTGAAAGCCATGTAGACTGTAGTGATTGATGGAAAGCAAGGACCATAAATGCTAGTGTTTGTTTTTTGTTTTCTTTTTTTATGCCTAAATGCTAGTGTTACTCTCTTGGCCAGCTTCAGGCAACATCATTAATAAACTTTGCAAATGATTATAGTGGCTTTATTGATTCCAGTTTGCCCCCACTATCCCAGTTGCCCCTGTTGATCCATTGCATTGCCTCAGTAAACACAGCCATTGAAACTGTGGACCTGCTCTGTCTCTGCCATCGATCACCCCTGCTGATGTTGGAACATCACATTTTCCTTGTTTGTCTAGTAGTTTAATCCATTCACAAAGTGTGCAGAATGTGGGGAAACTTGATCAATACAACAGGGAAAAGTGTGTGACTTAATTTTGTCAATTCTTGGGCTGATCAGGATAAAAAAATCATGTGGCACAACTTAACTTGTAAGGTTATAAAAATATAAAAACAGTGAGAGATGTCAGTTAAAACTATTTAGGGATCTTGATGTGTATTTTGATATAGGCAACATGGCTTTCTGCCATGACAAGTATCAAACAGAACAATAGCTTTTTAGTTTTTGATATTTTAATAAGTTATACATCTATAGGTTCTTGTTTTTCTATAAGCATGTTCTTTGCAGAAAGGGGGCACCAAAAAAAGAACTCGTCCTTGTGTGTTATTCATGCAAAAATGCCACTGATCCAACATATGTGATCCCAAATAACTGGCTGAAACACAACTGACTCCAACTATTCTCCACAGAACTATCAGCATAAGAATTAGAAAACAAAAGTGGAATACTTACCTTATCTTAAAATCTTAAAACCCACGTCATGAACCATAAAAGAATAATACCCTGAGCCAGCACCAATGCTGTTCTGATAACTAAGTTATGCATCAACTGGCACCAAACCAGCCTGATAGAATATGCACAAAAGTGACAAAAATAAGATACACCTAAGTTTCAGCAGCCAATTGAGCTTTTTATTTCAGTAACCTAAGTTTAACTAAAATAATTCAAATAAAATACTAGATACAAGGCCATGAGCATGAGGAAATCAGCTGTGTATGGTGTGGATGTTTAGGTTTATTTTTTGACTAGGAAACATGGAAAGTAAGATTCCCAGAGAGCAACTGTTTTCTAGTAAGGTTTCATCACACAGGATGAACAAAATCCAAGGAAATTCTTACGTGCTGTGCTCTACCATCAGTGAAATGCATTTAGAGGACAAATAGTTTCTAATCTGACTCAAAATAGAAGAAATGACAAACAAAATTACAGGTTTGTGGCATCTTCCTACCCACTGGCATATTAAATAACTCTCATTTTGCATTCTGCAAACGTTTCACTTTTTTCAACCTTAAAATCTGATTCTATATCATCCCTCCCACTCTTTTCTCCTCCACCTCTTTCTGTATTTCAACAGACTGTTAAGCTGGTTGTCATTTCTAATGGAAATGACACATCCTGAGTCAAAGTGACACTGTGTCAAGAACCCATCCTGTGATTCCTGCAAGGCAAATCGCTCATGCTTTATTCCTTATTCAGAATTAAATTAAAAATCCTCTCCTAGGCCCTTATAACTTCATAAGAGTTTCAGTGTAATGTCTTCAATAACAGTTCAGTATCAAATTCTGAGATTGTGCAATCCTCATTTGCAATTTTGCAGAGAAGCCTGAAAACGTCTAGACTTCTATAGTGAATTTGAAATATGCCAGGAAAAAATAGAGGGATTATTTTGATATAATTTAAAATGGCAACACAAAGAAAGTGTGTCTGTTTTCTTTTCTCTCCCTTGAAATTGTCCCCTCTTAATGTATTTGGACAAAAGAGATTTTATAATAGTATCTTTTTCTTTGATGACTGATGGGCAGTTTAGCATTTTTATAAAGCTGTCAAAGGTATTTTTCTTTATCTATATAACTCTGCCCTAACAGCCACACAAACCAGAAAAAAACAACAATGAACAGATTATTTCATTTTAATAATTTCCTTGAAGAAGATTTCTGCTGAGTGGTGTTTATGATTTTGTATTTTTGTGTTTTTATGATGTAAAGCACTTTGAGCTGCCTTGTTGCTGGAATGTGCAATGTGAAAGTTTCAATCTATCAAATAAACTTGATAGATTGAAACTTGAAACAAAAGGCACATTCATTCATGGCTAAAATGTCTCTTTCTAAGCCTATGTCATAAAATCAAACACATTTGGTCTAGAAAAACTGCAAATCCTCCAGTCAGCTCCCAATGTTTAGCTCTGTCCAAATATTCTGCTTATTTCATTAGGGCTAATTGGACAATTGGAAACCTATTTGTAAGTCCTTGTGTAGCCTATTACTGTATGGAAATTTTGCTCAAAACACACTGTCACTGATTTCTCTTTTTTCCATTGCTAAATCAAATTCAGTTTCCACTATCAAGGTTATTCCAGCATCCTGTGCATGGAGATTGGCTGTCCCTGACAGTCATTGGTTGGTTTATGCCAATGTTGCCTCATTAGCTACCAAAGTCATTATTTTTGCCCCCTCATGGCAGTGATCACCATGCATCAATAAAACAGGAGTGGTTCTGCCATTTCTTTAGCATAAGCACTTCAGGGTCCTTGGCCAGAAGTAAAATTGCCTCCATACTCCATTAGAGGACATAGATAGAGAAGTAAAAGAATATTTGTTCACACAAATTCCTCCAGTTTGTTTTGTTTGTGACACTTAAATATTTTAGATCACCACACAAAATTTTATTTCAGACCAAAATAGCCTGTGTAACTAAGAAAAAAAAAAAACAGTTTTAAGTTGATGCAGTTTATTAAGGCAAGAACGCTATCCTAAGCAACCTGTCCTGCTGAGGGAAGGTAATTGCATCCCTTGTTAAATCATGAATTAACTGTGATTAACTACATTTTTAAAACGCTGAGCTCAGTTTCTGCTAGACCGGTGAATTTAGGAAAGAATGGAACATGTCTGACAACATAATGTAAGATGAAAGATCCCAAAATGGCATCCACTAAACATATTATAATTATTGTTTTATAAAATTAAAAACAATTATAAAGATGTGACTGCGAAGGACTGGCGACCTGTCCAGGGTGAACCCTGCCTCTCGCCCGAACGTTAGCTGGAGAGGCACCACCAACCCTCCCGAACCCATTAAGGGACAAGGGTGTAAAGAAAATGGATGGATGGATATAAAGATGTAAATATATTACTTTTCAGGGTTATAGACTGTGGTTTTGTCGTCCTCTCATGATCTGCTGTTTCTTTATATGCAGGGTGGTTGGTGCCATTCTTAGACTGAGGTTGGTGATCCTATCAAATCTAGACTGCACAGAGAGACATCTAGCAAACCCTGGAGGTTGGAGAAAAATTATAATATCTTAAAACTCAACCTATCGAGCAGACAGTAGAGGGAACTAGGAGGCGTGAATCACTCTGATTAATTTTAAACAAATCTCTGAAAAAGTTTAATATTCATATCAATCAATAGAAAATGAAGTGAGTTAAGATATTTTGGTTTAGAGCTTCTATTAATATATCCAATCCCACACACAGACTCTTTCATATATGTTCATTTGAGAAGGTTTTTTTTTAAAGGTTTGTGCTTTTTTTATATTGTCTATTGTGTGTCTGCGAACTCTTTCCAAGTCATCATGAGCCACACTACAGTGGTTCAAAATAAAAGCATTCTCTGATGTTTTTATTTGATTAAATCTTCATAATACTGAATAATACAACATGTAAATCTGCTCTAATGACGATTATAAATTAAGCCATTTAGAAACTCTGTCAGAAGCTGAGAAAATCTCATCCCTTGGACAAAAGTGACATTGGTATGTAATAATGAAAATAAGTTGTACGGATTAGTGGGAGAATTGTAATCCAGATTAGTTGCATGAGCACTCCCATTTATAATATTCTCTCATGACTTCTAATAAAAAGCCTCCATAGAATAGAGTTAAATAAAGACCAATCTAAATATCATTTAATATCTTATTCATACACCACTGCCTGTACTTTTAGCTTATTTTTCTATAAAAAAGACCTTCTGAAAATATTACCTGAAAAAGGTGCAGTAATATTTAAAACCTTATTTTGATCTGAGTTTGTGCCGTTTTACATAAGAACATCAGGCTACAACTGAATGCAACAGCCCACACAACATCCCTCACAACCTAATCCATTGCCATGGATTTCTTTGTACTTTTGATTTGATCTTCACGCACATAATTTGCCCAATTATCTTCCCTGTTTGAATATGTATTATTTCACACTTACATCAGAAAGTACAAGCCCCATGTGGGAAATGTCATTATGTGAATTTACCACACTGCATTCACGGGTGCAGAACAATGTCATGTGAAATCTGAGCTGTGGACCGGCATATTTCTGTTGGGTATGTCTGAAGATCAGAGTTCAAGCAGCAGTGTTTGCTTTGAGAAATTGTCTTTACATTAAGAGCATTATATGACCATCCTGCCCCTAAAAGAGAGGGAACAGCTACCAAGAGAAAATTCTTCAGATGATGGATGATTATTCAGCTATTAGCTTTGCCCAATTAGGCAATGACAAGTAACTGTTTAAACTAATTCTAACAGGACATATCTGAGGCACTCAGGGGTCGTTTCTGTGGTGTCACATAATAAATAACGCTATAAGTGGCCGACACACCGCACAGGGTGTGAACTCGAGATTAAAAAGGCCATATGGATAGAAAGAGGAACATTGCTGAGTGTGCTGTGATCTCTTCCCTTGGTGACTGCAGTCATTTAGAGTACAGATGTTCGAAAACCTCCCGGGCTGCTCTGGGTGGACCTGTGTTTTTCTCTCAACCAATCGCTGAGCTTTCAATGTTTTTTTTTTCATTAAGTCTCCTTGCAGGCTGTTTGGCTTTTAGTGAAGGAAGACTCTGATATTTCATGTTTCTCTGGGACATCAAATTTGAGAACAAATCAAAAAAATATGTCTGCATGTCCAGAGCCTCGCCTGCAGAAGCACACTCTGGGTTTGCTCAAGTGTTGTCACATCATTCCCATGAGTGTCATATTCATCAGTGCAATATAATGAATACATGCCCTGTCTAACCCTCACATAAAAGCTTGCTCATGTAAACACTAACGGTTCAAGCAAGTTTGAATCTGAATTTTAAAATGGTCCTTAACTCCGCCCTTGCATCAGTGAACGGCATGTCTGCTGTTTTGGAAAATGTCTTTTTCTGTCCTCATTAGACGGGCAGAGGGGGATGGGAAGTACATGCAAACATGCATCAGAAAAAGTATTCTGATATTTTCATCAGCTGTATTATCCAAATAAATAAATAATCCCAACACCTAATCAATGGAACAAAATCAACTTTTAATTAACTCATTTGGATCTGATAAATGCAACATAATAATGATTTTGCTCTTCTTCTTTCTTTTTTTTCTGTTACCAGGAATAACATTAACTCTGTCTATTGTCTGTCTTCTGAATCTTCAAATAACTAGCCTCGAGCAATTCATCACTGTTGATGCTCCCTGATTTCTTGTTCTTTGTTTTGCATTTCCCGTGTGCACTTTTCCATGCTGACTCCATTTCTAATGCTTGTAATCCTTTGCGTCACACAGGGGTGGCAGTTACTCCATTAGCAAGGATTCTCATGTTAATGTCAGGACGGTCATTGGTTTGTGAGGGAATCTTGTTAGGGCTCTTATCGACATTGAGTTTCATTAACTTGATTAATGATGTCTATTGGGGCAACCTCCATAGTAATGAACATCTTTGCAGCGATGGGCTGTCTGCAGTCAAAGATGTGCTTCTCCTGCCAACTCTTGCCCGGCCACACAGTTGCTTTCAGAAAGGTTGCACACAAAAAAAATCATAAATACTGAAGTAGTAAGAGTGCATGAAGTGGACCCCAGATAAGCATTAAGAGCTTTCTGTTTCTGAATCTATGTTGTTTTCAAAAGGCTTTATTTGAAATTAAACATATAAACATCCTGTGTCCCTAGATCTTGAGCATACATTATGTAAGGATATTCCTGCTAACTGTTTTGGTGACACAGGACTTTGTCTTTCGATGTTAATATTGCTTCTGAGGACAGATCATTGTTTATATATATATATATATATATATATATATATATATATATATATTAGAGGTGTGCCGATCGATC
>CAEGAF010079345.1:0-23259 GCA_903067075.1 Micropoecilia bifurca | reverse complement strand
CTGCCTCTCCGGCTTCGCTTCTGAGCATTTGAATGGGAAAATGCGAAAATCCAGCGATTTTGAAGAAAAACTCATCAGAATTGGTTAAGCTAAGTAAAAAATAGATACTTTATAGTACAAAACCACAAGGTGAAAATAGCAGTATAAATGATTTTATATTGTATATTATTTTTCCATGATGACCCTCACCTGCCTCCCTTGACCGCACGTCAGTGATATATATATATATATAAGATACTACTACATATAAGATCAAATAGAAAAAAACTTTAGAGAGTGGCTCCATCTAGTTGAGCTAAAAGATACTACTATATATATATATATATATATAGTATAGTATACATACATATATATATATGTATACTATACTATACATATATAGTATAGTAGTATAGTATAGTATACATATATATATATATATATATATATAGATATACATATATATATACATATATATATACAGATATATATATATATATATATATATATATCTGTATACTATACTATACTACTATATATATATATACATATATATGCGTTGTGTATCAGAACCGATCTCAATCGACATTTCCTCTCTTTCAGTAGCAAACTACAAAAACGATCTTGCACATGTTGCAGACCTGCTGAGTTGAAGGAGGATGAGATAAGCATGCCAGTGTTTTCCGAAACCAGTTCACGTAGTTTCACCCAAAGACCACAGTCTGAGACCCAAAGTCTCTGAGGTGGTGATGTTTTTGTGTCAGCGCAAGCCTGCAGACGGAGAGCAAAGTATTTCCTAGTGTGAGCTGATGAGAAGTTGCCACCCTGCAGATACTGAATATTGTGTAAAAGGGTATAGGAAGCAAAACACCAACGTCTAACGTTTTGTGGTCTCTGTTTCACAGGTTTGTGTGCTAGAGCTGAGGAAATGACACTTGTGTGTGGAGTAGCTGTGGACCGACTACGAATGTGTACATAGCCAAAAAGACTGTCCCTGCCTGTCCCCCACGCTGCTGTCTGTCCCATCAGGGTTCGCTTCTTCGTGGACGTCCCACAGTTCGTCACGCCTGCGCCATACAGACGTCGGGGAGGAACAGCCTCCCCAACGTCACTTGGATCCTCAGTGGGTCAAACAAAACTCGGGCATCCTTCTGGATGCCGAAGTTTCTAAATCAGAAGTGTACACATTTTTGGTCTCTGTCACTGCTTGCGTATCATACCCATCAGAATCTGGCGGCCCACACAGAGCTAAATTTGGACCTCACTGGGTCTTGTAACGCGAGAAGCTCATCTCTTTTCACTCACAGATCTACTCATTTCCTGTTGGTGACATATGCCAACTTCTTCTTTTAATCTAAGGGATGTTTTTAAGTTGTCGCTGGTTTGATAAGTGAGCAGAGCCTTGCAAAAGTATTCATGTCTCTTCAGTTTTTAAGTCGGAACCACAAACTTTCTATTTTATTGGGACTTTGTGTGGTAGTCCTACACAAATAAGCAAATAGTGAAAAATGTGGAAAACTGGACTAGTTATCATTGCAAACTAGTGTTAGGTTAGCCAAGTTGAATAAATAAGTCTCTTCTCAGATTCCAAAATGGATTTAGGTCTGGGATTTGACTGGACCACTCTGGTAGTTGACCCTCTACCCCAATATCAAGTCTTTTTCACCAAGGTGTGTAGCTCCATTCGTCCTCTGACCACCTTCTCTGTTTCTACAGAAAAAAAATTATAAATGCATGCTGCCACTACCACTTCTAACTATGGGGATAGGAAAGTGAGCCTTATCTGTTCCACATAGGACAATCAGTTGGTTGTTATCCTGCCAAAACTGGTTATTTTAAAGGCAGTTTTTATCAGAATAAATGAGACTGAATACAAATACACACAGCAAATTTTCCCCCCATTTTTCTTCCACTGCGCAATTAACCTGCACTTTATGTTGGCCCATCACATAAAACCCAATCATATACATGGTTTTACCATGACAGAATGTTAAACAGCTTCAAGAGTTATGACTGCTTTTGCAAGTTACAGTATTTGGTAACCATCCTAGCTATTTAAGGGGTGAACCGATAGTTGTTTTCTGGCCGTTCACCAATATTTAAAAAGTTTGACCTGTCAATTCTGACTTTGGCCGATTCCGATCGATTTTTTTTTTGGTCCAAAAAAAATCAGTAAATATATCAACAAACCTGCTAAGTTAGAGGTAGGTGAAATCAGTCTCACTTGTCAACCCAAATTTAAGGAACTCTTAGATGTTTTGAATAGTCAGTTCAAAACATCTAAGAGTTAATCTGTACCATGCATCTGCTAGACACATGAATTTTGCTGACACAACCGTCTGGTAGCTGGAGCTGTGCTTCATTTCTCTCCTGGAGAAACCCAGACAGTGTTGTAACAGTCATTTTGTAACTTTAACAGTCATTCTTTCCCTTACTTTCTTCTATAAGGGCGTCCTCTCTCCTGCTAAAACGGCCATACCCGGTCGTCCCGACCT
Organism: Micropoecilia bifurca; assembly: GCA_903067075.1. Taxonomy (NCBI): domain Eukaryota; kingdom Metazoa; phylum Chordata; class Actinopteri; order Cyprinodontiformes; family Poeciliidae; genus Micropoecilia; species Micropoecilia bifurca. The sequence goes on along the minus strand of CAEGAF010079345.1, from coordinate 20,785 downwards.
ACGTGCCACACTGCAGTCAACAATTGTTGCTTCGTATTGTCACTAACAAACACACAGGTGACAGACAGACGGCGATTTGCTTGTGGTGTTTAGGTTTTGCTTTTGAAGACAAGTCGGCTGTCAATGAAGTGAACGTGCAGACGTAGGCTGCTTCGTTGAATCTTATAAGATACCATTGCACCGTCAGAGCTGCGACCAAAGCAGTAGGCATTTGAAGTTGTTTTGCACTTTAGCCTAAAATGAGGGAAGATTCAATACATCACAAACTTTTCTTTAGAAGCAGGTTTATCGGTCATCTTCAACTAACATCAATCAAAAAGGACCCGTCAGCCGACCTGTGACATATTCGCCACAAAAAAATGCTCGTACCTTTATTTGCTTTGATAAAACCAGCAGTGTCTGAACTGGATCCCTCTGACAATGAAATGGTATTTTATTCCCATTTGGTTTTGGGTGGGCAGGAACAGTTCTAACACCGATCCAATGTTTGCTATGTTGGAAAGCCCTCGAAGGTTTTGTACTTTTGTAATTTTGATTCGTTTGTAGCCACGTACTCAAAACAACAAAAAGAAAAACAAAACAAGCAAAAAAAACTGATATAATTGTTGGTGTAATATAACAGAACATGTAAATACCAATTTTCTGAATTTTATTTTTTTTGGGTGTCTTTCCACAGACCTATGTTGTACTTTGTCACGGTTGCAGCCTGCAGCCTCCTGATCAGACTGTTGGTATATCACTCAGATCTTAAGGTCTAGAATAAAATCTATTTTGATAATATCTGTGTTTTGTGACTTTGCTCTGCACCAGAACAACAGACTTCACACACAGCTGCTGCTGCTTTGGTTCACTTACATGAGCTCCATCAACGAGTCATGGTGGGTGTCTTTCCCGCTCCCATGATGTGTCAAAACAGCAGAATAATCTTTGATTGAAAAGGGGGAAACTTGAACAACAAGTATGAGAATAACTAAACATCCAAGGTTTCTAATAAAATATCTCCCAGCACCAACCAACCTTACACTTGGGCCAACACGAAGGAGGAACCATCCTCCCTCCCCCCATCATGTTTTGCTGCTTAGTCGGGTCTAGGGGGTGGCAGCCTAAGTAGGGAGGCCCAGACTTCCCTCTCCCCAGCCACCTGTTCCAGTTCCTCCAGGGGAATCCCCAGGCATTTCCAGGCCAGCCAAGAAACATCGTCCCTCCTGGGTCTTAACCTGGGCCTCCTGGTTGGACGTGCCCAGAACACCTCAGCAGGGAGGTGTCCTAACCAGATGCCCCAACCGCCTCAACTGGCTCCTCTCGACGTGAAGGAGCAGAGGCTCTACTCCGAGTCCTTCCTGGATGACTGAGCTTCTATCTCTTAAGTCAGAGCCCAGACACCCTTTGGAGAAAACTTGCTTTGGCCGCTTGTATAGGTGATCTCATCTTTTCGGTTACGTCCCAAAGCTCATGACCACAGATGAGGGTAGGAACGTAAATCGATCAGTAAATTGAGTGTTTTGCTTTTTGACTCGACTCTCTTCACTACAACAGTCGGTACTGACAGGAAGGGGGAACTCTCAACAACACTTATGCTTCACCCCTCAACCAAATCGGGGGGAGCAAACCCTGCAACAAGGGACAACATTGCACACTAAGCACCCATTTTCCTGCCTATGCTAACTACCACCAAAATGCTGCAGCACACATGGTGTCCGATTGGCCTAGAGATCAGTTCCACATGCGGCTTTATGCTCTGCCCACCAAGAGGCAGAAAGGAAAGAGGTGAGCCTGCTTAAGCTGCAGGTGTTCAGCAACGATCTGAAATGGGGAGGAAACATGCATTCAGTCACCACTGCATGCAACAGTTAGTCATTGCTATTGTGAAAAAAAGATCACACATTTCTCAAAAATGCCAGGCGCATTGTTTTTGCTATCTCGTTTGGTGCAGTCTGGATTCCTGCAACGGTTTGGCCACGTTGAGGTTTCTGCTATGGTTATGACTTTGCCTTTAACTCCTTCCCAACTCTTGGCCATACATTCACATATACACCCTTTAGAAAAACAGTCCTGCTCATTACTGACACACACACACATTGTTGCTGAAAGAAGAGGAAGTTCCTTATGCAACAATGGGTTATTCCGGCCAATCAGGTCACTTTTAGTTTTGTCAGAAGACAGGATATGCGCCATAAAAATTGTGACACAAGTAAGAGAAATCTGATATCAAAGTTGAATAATAAAAAGTATTGTTATCAGCAGTGTTATCCTTAGGGTTTGGGATTATAGTTCAGGTTGAGTTTTTGAAATGCTGATCAGGTGTGCCCAATTGTAAACACAATATCTTGTTGGCATGATTATGCATTGTACAAAATTGCATGAAAGTAAAATAAAAAAAAAGCAAGAGAAAAATCTCCCCAGGTACAAAACATTCCAAACGAGTCAAACATGATTCTGATTCACGTCTATTTTGGTCATCTGAAATAGAAACAGTTTATCTATTCCAATATTATTCCAATGTTAATGTTTTCTGGTCTAATATTAATAGTTGGGTCTCACTATTAAGAGACCCAACTCGTAATAGTGAGACGCAACACTCGTTAAGTAAGCGACTGTTGGAAATTCTAGAGATTCCATTAAAATCTCTAAAACAGTGGTTCTTAACCTTTTTTGAGGTACCGAACCCATCAGTTTCATATGCGCATTCACGGAACCATTCTGCAGTGATAAATAAAATATGATTTTTTTTTTCCTTCCCCCAAATTCAAGACATGGGTGACCCAACGACACTCTAGTTGGGTCACCCCAAGATAAGTCTTCTTAAAAGGTAGAGTCTCTGAGAACAGCTCTTCAAAATATAGTCAGTGTTTTCAGCAAAGTTGAGCTGACTGTCCAGGAACGACCCAAGGTATTTAAAATTTGCCACAGTTTCAACAGGTTGGGCATCGAGAAAAACTGGAACCACTTTAAGGTCTTGTTTAGGTCATTTAATTAGCTTTACATTCTTAAGAGAATGAAAAAATTATAATAAATAATAAAAACTGTGGTATTTTGATTTAATAAAGTTATTATATTAGTTTTGTTACCACCCGCTCGGCACTAGAGGCAGTAGCAACCCCGAAAAGATGTGACTAAGAAGCAGATTAAGAAGTACGCCGAAAGCTACAGGGCTCCTCCGCAGCTCTGATTGGCTAAGCAATGTAACGTGATCCTCTGATTGGCTAAGCAATGTAACATGATTCTCTTCAGCAAGTGATGGCAAAGCGGGCGTCATCACAACTTTACACAAGTGTGTCTTTATCTCCGCCGAACCCCTGAGACCGACTCACCGAACCCAGGTTAAGAACCGAACCCAGGTTAAGAACCGAACCCAGGTTAAGAACCGAACCCAGGTTAAGAACCACTGCTCTAAAACAAAGCTGCTTTAATGTTCTCTGACATGTTTGTTTTTGACCGCTTTCTTTGTTGACGCTTTGCAATGACGTCACTTAATCATTCGAGGCGCCATGATGGAGGAGAGCGTTCAACTGAGCGACTGAAGTTTTCGCCAGTCTATTCATGGCTTTTACGTGTCACAGTTAGTCTGTGAACGTAACACACCTGGTTCGCCATAATGCAATATTTGATATCTTTCTAATCACACTTATAAAGTATATGAACGTTAATCTTCTTACCTTGGAAAAAGTTCGCAGCAGCTGCCAGTCCTGATGACGGCTGCTGTCCATCCCAAAGGACAAGCGGACATGTTTCCAGCTCTGTCTGTTTGAGCAGCTGACCGCGCGGCTCTCTGCGGCCATTTTACTGTCAAATCCACTGAATAAAAGCCATATCGGGCTGTCAGATGTGCGTTTCTTGACATAACTGACAGGAGCTCACGGGCTGTATTTGACGGAGCGGCTCGCGTTTCGAGGAGAGTAACGTCACGTGCAAAAGGTCAATTCGAATGTTTTTAAATTATTGTTTATTTACAAAATTACTCACTTCAAAAATGCAAGTTTGGGGATTTTTTTGTGTTTTTACTGTGTTTTTCAAACACAGTAAAAACACAAGTTATTAAAGACAACCACGGTAAACAGGTAACCGTAAATTAATTTAGCTCGTTTAAAATAAACTTTTCTAGCTGTGTGTCCCTTTGTTGACTCGTGAAGAGAATTTTTTTCTTTCCTTCTCTTTTTTTTAGGCAGACCGGTTACACGCCATGGCTCAGCTCCAGACGAGGTAATGTAAGTATCTGTTTCGCTAAGTTCTGGGCTAACTAACGTTAGCATCGCAAACCAAAGAGGAACTGGTTAATTCGGGTTGTTAAAGGAAGACTGGCCTTGTTGCTGAAAATGTGCTATATAAATAAAATTACCTTATCTTGCCTTACACTATACAAGCTGAGACTGGGCGGAGAGCTTCTCTAAAACAGCAAGTTGTTTCACAGACCAACTTATCTCTGGACTTTGGCTAGGCCACTTTAAACATAAGCTCCATTGTAGCTGTGGCTGTGTGTGTTGGGCCTTTGGAAGCTGAGCCTGGGTCAGACACCTTTGGCTGCAATTACGACAAAAGGATTTTATTCCTCCCCGGGTTGTTCTTCATTTAACTTCATATTATCAGCTCTGACCTACTTCTTTGTCTCTGCTGACGAAAAGTGTCCCACATGACGTTGTAGTCACTATTTTAGCAAAGGAAATGATGTTTTTAAAGTGATGTGCAGTGTTGGCTTTCTGCCACACATCATATTTGTCAGCCAATAATATCTGCTTTCTTCCAGCTGTCCATTTCCTTTAGTTCTTTTTTCAAAACCCAAATTGCAGAACTAATATTTACACCATCAATAGATTGTCTTTGGGTGTTTTCTAAAACAACCCTGCTTTAATATTCTCGCTGCCCTGCCTCACATGTTCCTTGGTCCTCCATGATGCGGTTTAGCTCTCTAATGTTCTCTGTTAAACCTCAGGTCTGAAACGGAAGATCTGCAGTTATATTGAGATTAAAGAAAAATACTGATGGACAGTTTAGGTGATATCTGAAGTAGAGGTGCACCAATTTTCTTTATTCTGGGAGATCAACGATAGGCCAATACTTATGTGAAGCTGATCTTATCCACCTCTACAAAGAGGTTTGACTGTTGGCCCCGCCCACTAGGTCGTGTCTGTAATAATAGTTACCTCACTGTTGCCAACTCAGCAACTTTCTTGCAATATTTTTGCAACATTTCGGACAACAGCAAAAAATCAGCTAAAATTAGAATTGACAGTTGGCCAGAAAACTGCAATTAGTGCACCACTAAAATGCAGTGATTTTATTTAGGGGTAGCAAAGTGAAGGTAGCTGTAAATAAATGCAAGCCACACTTTTAAGATAAAAAAATATATATATTTAGTTGTTTTTTTCGAGAGGCACGAACGTCAGCTGGAGATAGGCACCAGCAACTCCCGACCCCACTAAGGGACAAGGGTGCAAGAAAATGGATGGATGGATGGATAGTTGTTTTTTTCTTAATGAAAACTATCCTTGCTCTTCCTCTTCACAAGAGTTGAGTTGGTTTGTCTCACAGGATGTTCTGTTGTTGAAATGGTACAAAAACGTGGAAACATTCAAGAGATGTGAATGGCTGATTATCTATGGGTTTCTTTTTGGAGATGAAAAGAGGCTACTTAGGAGTTAAGAAGCCGTTGGTGTTGTGAAATGAAAAAAAAAAATAAGTGTGAAACTGAACAACTTGTAGCTGTGTGTGAGTGTGTGTGTGCATGTGGTGTATTGCATTAAACTGGGACAAAGACAGGATGATGCAGCTGCAGATTTTCCAATCAGCTTCGTTCGACGGCCGTTTGAACCTCCCTGTGGGTCTGGATCCTCCGTTCCTCTGCCTGCTTCAGAGCCACGTCTCTGCGCTGCTGTGGAAGAAGGGAGGGAGGGAGGGGGAGTGGAAACGGCTCAGTCAGGGAACCTGGACCTGTTTTAGTTTTTTTGTTCTTTTCTCCTTTCTTTTTTATTACCAGCAACTTTACAATCAACACTATCAGTCTCAGACCAGGCATCTGACTGACCTTTCACACTCTCTCTCTGGCAGAGGAGCAGTGTGATCCTTCCCACATTGGGTGGACTGAGAGCTGAAACCTGCCCCACCTCCTCACCTCGGGACTGACGCTTCCACTTGAAGCAGAAGAGAGAGTCTTTCAGAGCGGAGCAGGGGAACGTGGAGCTACTCCGTCGACCCGGTGAGTGCTGGCTGTGGTCCTTGCTGCGGGTGGGTTTGTTTCCCACCCGTGTCTCTCCTCTGGGCTTCAACTCTTATTTATACAAACGGTGACTCTCAAACTATGTATGTGAGCAGCTCTGGTTTTAGAGTCACATGTGAATCAGGGTGCAGCCCTGCTTACGTCTGTCCTCAAGGAGAAAGTAATCGAGGAGGAAATATTTTTAAAAACAGGAAACTTCAGTTTGGATCAGTCAATGACGGCACTGTCTGCTCACCACCCTGAGCCTGACTAATTACTCCTAAGTATGTCCTCCTTCTTAAAGGCCCAGTTTACTTCACCTGCTCTCACTGAGCTCCGGTTGTATTTATGTGTCACTGCTGTAGTTTTTCTTTTAAGATGTTTTTTGCTTGCATGGCTAAAGCAGTTATTTAGATGAATTGATAACTGAGTTAATCAGCTAACTTACCAATCAATTAATCGTTAGCTGGATTATACTAACTCAGAAGTGGCTGAAAGAACAACATATTTATCAGTAGTTGAGCCACAACTCTAGAAAAATATATACATTTTGCATTTAAGATGGGGTGGGGAGTGTAAAAATGTTCTACCTAATAAAAATGCTACTAACCACTTTTTGCAATCCAGTTATTAATGGATTAGGAAATGAGGAACAGATGATCTGTACACTGTATTATGGTTAAGTTAAGCAGAAAGGGCTGGGCTTTTCACTTTTCTGCTTTTCCTTTCTTTGCTTCAAATGTCCAAGCATACACTGAGCATACAGCGATCAGTGACATGTTGCATTTTAGGCAAAAAAGGCATTCAGTCATTTAAAGAATGAATTGAGTTCTTTGCATTTTAATGTTGTGTAAAATAACAGTTTGTTATATGAAAAATCTGCTGGATGTCCGTTTTTTTATATGATTGATCAATCACCAGAATAATGCATTACTTAAATAATCATTAGTTGCAGTCCTGCAGCCAATAACATTTTTATTTTTTAATGAGAATTGTTATGTATTTATTAATATATTTTATGTACTTTTAATCCTGTAAAAGTAACATTAATTGCTTAAAGGAAAACTGCAGACTGTGCCAATTGTTCTCTGATTAGGTGTCAGACTAATCTATAAAATAATCTATATTTATTTTATAAATAGGCATATGAGCAGATGTATTAAAATATCCATGACATTATATGATCAATGCTAAGATTTTTGCAAGCACAGTTAACCCTTTTGTGTGTGAGGACCGAGGCAAATGATACAAGTTTTACGTGTTCGGTCGGTTGGATCACATTTCTAAACACAAGGGTTAATGACAGTGAGTCTTCGTTTAGCCCACGGATGAAAACGGTGCGTAGTGAGTGTGTGAAAAGAATCTCTTCATCAGGCTCCCAGCACACGGAGCCGTTCATAGTCGGTGACCTCATTAGGTCCAGAGCAGGCGGTGATGTTTAAAAAGCTGTGAGGTCGCAGTGGGAGCCCTGTGCCCTGGGTGTGATCCCCCCTGTCGCCCCTCCATCCCGGATTGGGCTCAGGCCCAGGGGGAAGCAGGCTCTCTTCATCCGGCATTGTGCTGCTTTCACGCGCTCCCATTGTGTCCGAAAGTTTTCCATGACCCTCAGCGCTTTTCGCCTGACTCGTGCTGTAAGCCCCCCCATTATAACCAGGCTCACATCGCCACATGTGCTGCGTTAGCTTTTATCTTTCATCTTTTAGCGCTACATCTCTTTGCCCCCACCCTTCTCGTTTCCCCTCCCCGACTACTTTTAGATTCTTCAGCGTACGTCGCTGCTCAGTTTCCGCGGGTAAACACTCACGCAGGTGTTTTCTGCCGCAGAGTTCAGTGTTGCCAGATAAAATTGGAGCTGCTTTTTGAACAAGTTTGAACAAAGGCGAAACGGCTGTGGGTGGGTCATTAAAATTTCGGCTGCTTTCAGTTGGTGGGATTTTAGAAAGGTTACAGAGGAAAAATGTTTTTGAAATAGACGTCAGTGCATGGCGGAAAACCGCAGAGCTTTTAATAAAATACCGTGTTATTTCACTTCTCTTGGTTCATTTGACTTTAAATCTCTAGAATCTGAACATGTCATCAAGTGTCACTATGTATTGTAAAACAGATACGTCATGATTTAAAAGGACATATCGCCACGGAAAACTCAAGTCAAATTGTGTTTGAAAAGTCAAGTTCTTTGCTGTCCCACTGGAATCTGGTTCTTGTCAGAATTTAATAAAGGACAACCAAAAATGTTGTGAATTGTCATGTCTATGAATGTAGTTGATGACGTATGGGACACAGGATTATTTTATATATAAGTCAGACTTGGAAACTCTGTTTGTTTTCAGGTTCACTTTACACCACTGCTTTCACTGGAGTAGCCTCGCTTAGATAAGTAGTGTTTTTGTCTCTTTAAGTCATGAATCATCATGCGATGATTCGTTCATTTATATTTCATATGAGACTATAACGTCCTAAGAAAGTGAACACACCCTGCTGGGAAACGGCAATCTCAACCTTTGGTTTTTTTTCATATTTGATCACATTGCAACCACAATCTTCAAGGTATTTTATTAGAATTTTATATGAAAGACCAAACACAGCATAGTGTGTCAAGAAAGTGAAATTAAATTTATGGTTTCCATATCGTCTTGTCATTTTGGCTATTTTACAGAGCTGGATGGGGAAAAAAAGAGAAAACTGAGTACAAATAATGCTTCATTTGTCTTTTTTTTCCCTCATCTGTTCTGCTAAACAAAAATCTCATAAATCTCAAATGTTATGGTTTTTTGTTTTTTACCATTATTAAAACCATCAATATCTTTGATTTCCGTCATATATGAAAAAAAAAATAATTTTTCACAACTTCTAATGTAAATGTGTGCGTGATATATAAAATAATTAATAGTGTATTTTCTGGACTACAAGCCGCACCCCCTCCCCCAAAGTAGAAAAAACTAGTAAACATGCATGTATAAGCCTCAGATATCTCTGCCGCTCCAGGTTTTCCACAACGATGCAGCAGCAGCAGAGGGGGGCGGACACCCAAAATTTGAGTCATAACAGGTCAATTGAATATCACATTTATCACAGTTGAAAAAGAAAAGGTTGACAAGTTTAGATTTAACAGAACTGATTATGAGGGCGTATGAGTTTGAAGAGAAAAATCTCCTTACTGTCTGCTACTAGCATGTGCTAAATGAAAATGGGTGCTTTTTTCTTCTTCTTCTGCTTCTTCTTCTGCTAGATAACAAGATCCTGGAACCTTGTTGAGGGAGGGAGAAATGGGTCAGTCATGCTAGCTTGACTTTGGTGGCCTTTGCATATAGATGTGCTGTAGAATGCGGCCTGTTTTGGTTCAGTTCAGTTAAAAAAGGCAACCAACCCACATATGAACTCTTGATAGGTGAGCAGTAGATTAGATGTTTAAATCAGCTAATCAACCACTGCTGCGCTAACAATAGTATTCATTTCTAGGTTCGCAAAAATAAGCATGACGCCTGAAAAAGTAAATCTGTAATGGACTGACCATTCTGTTTGTGTTGGAAATGTGTCCTTGTATTTTTTTGGTGTTGAATCCTGATACATTAGAATTTTATGTATGTTGTCAGTATGTTGCTGTGGTAGCGGGTCTGTGTGTAGCATAGCCGACACAGAAAGCCAGAAAAAAAAAAGAATACAAGTGGTTTTGACTTGTTCTATGTTTTTTTTCTGGTGCACTCAATTAATAATACCTATATCGCCAGGTTTCTTTTCGATTATTACTCCGGCAACACAGCCATAGATGACAAGTAAAAGAATTAGATTTTTTTTTACCTTCCAGCGTTGTATACTTGCGTGAAATTTCCAGATTTAGAATGAAACGTGTCCATAGAATTAGCATACTGTACAGTGTAGGATCGGACTACATGGCTGAAAAATGTGTCGCGATATAAGCGTTTCAAGTCAGTTGATATTGATAAATATTGATTAGGTTCTATTTTATATTGTCTGAAATACTGCCAAACTGGTGACCATTTCTGTTTTATCCACTGTTTTCACTCTTCATCATTATTTATTTCTAAGAAGCTATGAAGCACAGTGGCTAAACCTAAAACTCCTGCTGCGCATGTTAAGTTGTTGCTAGGTAACCTTGCTTAGCAGGCTTTGAGAGGTTGAGCCCAAGGTAAGGGCAGCCTCTTGTCTGCCTACTTCCTCTAAAATACACTTGTGGATTGGAGTTCAGTGAAATTATTGACCATTCTATCAGACATATATTCTGGTAGAAAATATGTCTATCAGAATGCAGACAGTAAGTTGCTGCGGCAGCTCACTGTTGCAGCAACTGATCATCTGTCTGTTGCCATAGCTATAGAAATTGAGCTATTTCCCAGCCCTACTACAAGATACACTAATCTGTGTTAGGCCAGTACAAGAGTTCTAGATGTAATGACTGCTTATCTAAAACCATGCACCATTAGTCTGCATGGTTTTAGAGAATGTGGTGCTAAACTACAACACAAGAACAACTGTTTATTTGCAACACTAAACCTTTTAGAGCCAGTCCTGGCTTAAGAGACCCACATTTGTATACTTTCAGGCTCTGATCTCCATTTCGTGTTTTCAATGCCGATTCCACTTCTTCATTTTTAACAAAAGGCCGTTGGAAATGAGAGTTAATCTCAACAATACCTTTATTCTCTTTTTACAGAACTGTGTGCTTCATGGAGGGAAGATGATACACCAGGTGATTGACAGCTGTGTGTGTGAGAATGATTGTACCAAGATGGAGGACGTTTCCACGCAGAACTTTTGACTCCCAACCCTACCCCTACCTTCGGCTGAATGAGCGAAGCTTAGGATGGAAGACCCGTCAACTGCTGGTCTAAGAAACTGTAACAACACTCTCAGACTTCCTTACCTCGCTGCCTCTAAACACACACCCTCTCCCACCAGATGAGGCTTATCTTCAACTGCTGGCTAACTTCCAGGATGTTTGTGAACTTGAAGCGCATTCGAAAATGCCAGTTGGTACAACTGATGACAAGCTGCCTGCTGCTATCGGTGGTAATGATCTGCTGGGAGCAGCTGGACTCAGTCGTTGTCAGCCACGTCAAGTCCTACTCCTTCCGCTACCTCAACAGCTTCTACTACGTTAATAGGAGCCTCACCATTCCTCGCGAGCAGGCCAGAAGCTTCAGTGACTTCCCCTACCTGTTGGACCACCCCAAAAAGTGCGCAGACAAGGACGTCCTCCTCCTTGTCTTTGTAAAATCCTTCCCGGAGAATTTTGAGCGTCGAAACGCCATCAGATCCACCTGGGGCAACGAGAGGTACATCCAAAATACCCTGGGCATGACTGTCAAGGTTCTGTTCGCCTTGGGAACCGTTAAGAGGAAAACGACCGAGCCTTTTTGGAGCAAAAAGAGCAACAGCGGCTTCCAGAGGAAGCTTGTCCACGAGGACACTCTCTACGGTGACTTGATCCAGAAGAACTTCAATGACACCTTCCACAACCTGACCCTCAAACTCATTATGCAGTTCCACTGGATGCACAGCCGCTGCGCCCACGCCCGCTTCTTCATGACCACAGACGACGACGTCTTTGTCCACATGCCCAACTTGGTGAGGTACCTGCAGGAGCTGAGCAGCAGGAACGTCACCGACTTCTGGACGGGGCGAGTGCACATCGGAGCTCCGCCCATCCGCAGGAAAGACAGCAAGTACTACGTTCCGTATGCGATGTACCAGTGGTCAGCTTACCCTGACTACACGGCTGGGGCCGGCTACGTCGTCTCTGGCGATGTGGCCCATAAAATCTACCACGCCACGCTGACCCTGAACGCCTCCCTCTACATCGACGATGTGTTCATGGGCATCTGCGCCAACGCCGTCAACGTGTCGCCACAGCAGCACGTCTATTTCGCGGGAGAGGGCAAGGCACCGTACCACCCGTGTATCTACAGCCAGATGATGACCTCTCACGGCCATGTGAAGGACATTTATGAGCTATGGCGGGTTGCCACGCACCCAAAGGTCCAGCAGAGCACCTCAGGACTGCTTGGGAAGCTGTACTGTACCGTAGTGAGAATGTATCTCCTCTGTAAACCCCAGTTTGTTGACACCTATCCTTGCAAAGCAGCATTTTTATAGTGCAAAGAGGAAGCGAGAGTCCACTATAACACCGACAGTGATGACCAATGGGTTCATTTCTAGAAGCATTACCTCAGTCCTTTCCCTAGGACCTCTACCCACACAGTGGGTACTTTACTGCTGCAGACAAAGCCAGAAAGAACGGGTAGTTTTATAACCACTAGAGTGAGACCTCCAACTTGTCTATGATTTTTGTGTCATGGTTGTTTTTAAAGTGTAGGTGTTGTGGGCCGACCACAGAATGTGAAATTAAAGTTCTGCAAAAATGTGTCTGTTGTGCTAATTTTAAACCTAAACCTCGTGCGAATGAGGTTTTAATTTCGGCGGTTCTTCAATTTTGTGTTTTGGAGCTTTCCACAAATAACAGCAATTTTGCAAAAATACACAATTAGTGTTTAAAGGTATGAAGCAAGAAACACATATTTATTGCATAGTAGAGGGGAAAATTCATAAAGTTGCTGGTTAAGAAATAAACTGGTGCAACAAAGATGTAATTTTCTGACAGCGATAATTCAGTCCGATTTTGAGCTAAAACCCGTTGTTACTGGAAAGTTGTTGACATCCAACCGTTTCTATTTTGGCAACACAGGAACAGTGGAAGTCTTTTTGATTTGCCTTCTCATTATTACATCAATGTTGAAGCTTAAAACTTGTCAATGTTGCTTCTCTGTTTACTCATTTGGTTGACTTTAAAAGGGCTTCCTTTTACGAGTTCTAAGAATTTGTTTGCATTTGTTCCTGGACAACTGCAGATGCGTCACATGCTTTGAAACGGGGCTTTGTTGGCTGTGAAAGGTATCGGTGAGTTCAGGGAAACAGGTGATCAGTAAAATTATTTATACCACAATTCAAATCTGTCCAAAAGGAAAGAAGTGCATAACAGACGTTTTATTTTCGATTCAGTCAGGTTTATTATTATTATTATTATTATTCTCTCAGAGGAGTGAGAATCAAAATGAATTGCTTGTCAAAAGCCGGTTGAATTGTACTGAGAAAAATGTGTAAAAAGCATCAATTTTAAACTATCTTTTGCACTGGCTTAATTTTGCAGTGAAAAATCTATTCTGTAGTTTAAATACTTCAGTATTCACGTAGTGAAAACTGTGTTTTAAATTGTTATTCCGCTGTAAGAACCAGGGACAGCCCTTTTTTTTTCTTTAATACAAAATGTCATTTTATGTGGAAGGGTTTGTGATGCCATGCAAATAGTATTCAGATCTGCCACCGTAGTTGACATCAGACATCTTCCTCTTTCGTTTCTCAAAGGGTCAGTCTTGGTCTCATCACTTCTAGCTTGATGTCTAGTTTTAGTTTAGCAAAACTCATTGTTTACTCTTAAGACGGGAGGACAGAAAAAAAGTCAGTCAGAAATCCTTCATGCCCGCAGCACCACCATCCATGGCGATTGGGATGGATGTGTTGGGTTTAAATTAATCTTTAGAATAAATAACGTATTTTTGAATTAACTAAAGTTGCATTTATTCTCTGTGGTAACAATAATTTAGATAAAGGTTTTTTTTTCCATGATTTGGTTGTGGGGGCAGACTCATTAAAAGTTGGATTCTTCATATTTTTTTCAGTTTGAAATTGTGCTCCTGCTGTAAATTAAGATTTTTTTTTAATTGTATTTATTTTTTTACCAAATCTGCAATAAAGATTGCCAGCGCTGTAGCCAGCAGTCAGTCCTTTCACAAGTAACTTGCTGGTGGTATTGATGGTTTAGAAGACACTGTAGTCCAGTTACAGTTTCAGAGTTATGTCTAATCACAACCCAGAACCGATAGTGATCACACAGAGCTAATAGTGACTAAAACCTTTTTGTGTGGTATGAGATTTGAGTCACAGACACATTTCATTCTGCAGCGACACATAGTATCGATATGATGCATGAAGTGTGAACGCTGCTGCACTCATGCAGTGGCCTGGTAGACAAAATGTGCATTGCTGTGTCATCAGGTGAACTAAGGGATTCCTATGGAGTATCTCAGGGCTCAGTGCTTGGGCCAAATCTCTTTACTATGTGCTTGCACTTGGTAAGATTACTAGACGGCTTGTCATAAAGTCCCACTTTTATGAAACATGATGCTCCAGTTTGGTGGACTGCAGGCGTATTTAGAAAACATAGAAACAATGTGATGTTAAATTTTCTGCTTTTCTTTGGGCCAGTAAATACTTCTCGTGTTAATTATTGCATTGTACTTGTCAATGGTATTATTCTTGTTATTGCATATCATAGGTAAAAATTTCCTCAGATCATTATTTTAGGAAGGAGACAACATGCTGTTTTTCGCTGTGGTTTATTGGTTCTTTGTTTATCTTTTTTATCTCATTTTGCAGATGTAGAAACAAGATATGCGTCATTTCCTGTTTTTTTCTTTCTCTCCTTAGTTCTTACCACTGGAGAACCACAGAGGTAACCCAGATAAGCGGTTTCCAAAGCAACCGATATATATGACGTACATTTTTCTATATTAGTTTACATAATTGTATGAATGTGTTTTTATGTGAGCATTAAAGCCAATCATATATCTAAATATGAGCTGGCTTCACCAGGCTCTAAACCGCAGCCAGTCCGAACGAAGGTTTCCTTTTTCTAACTGTTCACCTACAGTGTCTGCAGTGTGCAAAAACACAAACGGTTCACACTTTGCTGCAACCTTTGCTGCTTACCTCTGTAGCCCTCCGGCATGTGGTTAAAAAAAAAAAGCAGGTCTTCACTGCGACATTTTTCCACGCAGGAGTTGGCAGGGGTTGACCTGCTTAAAAAGGGAGTTTTACATTTAGGCGCCTCTTTACAAGTTATGAATGTTGCATACAGTTGGTGTATTTTTAGTCAGCTGCCAGCATGTGTGATCTGAGATGACCTCTCACAGCTCGCAGCTGAAGCTGAGGCTGGTACTTCGTGAACAGTCATGTCTCATAAACATGCTAACCTCCAGGCTCGGCCTCAGCTACGAGAGACACTGAGTCACCAAGTCCAGGTCGTCAGTTCAGAGCTCCTAACTGGTTTTTCCCCCCCAATTTATTTTTTTTTCTTTTCCTCATAGATTCTTATCATGAATTTAGGCGGAGATTTCATTGCATGATTTACAATACTGATGCGTATAACACGGATCACACTCTGTATTATGTGTTCCAGGGCACAGTGTCATTTTACAGCACAGTCAAATAACTATGTTACCCCAGTTGTTAATTTTTTTTTTTACGTATATCATATATGACTTAAAAGAAATGTGACTTCATAATTTAACGTCTTGAAATTGAATCTCTGTCTCTTTAATAATCTCCTGCTCTTTCCGACACTTTGATGCGTGAATCAAAGTGCCTTAGTGTTTTAGCTTTACTTGATGTAAAGCTAAAAAAAAAAGCGGATTTTACGTAATACCCCCAGAGGAAGCTACAAGTACTTGGATTTGGATCTACTGCTCTGTCTCCAGGTTTCAAATTAACCCTAGAAATGCAAAAAGAAGAAACTGAAACAGGACATCCACAACGCAGCCTGCCATGCATGCTAAGCCTCATTAGCATAGCCACCAGTGCTGGTGGATAAACAGTTTTTCTGGAACATTAAGTTATTTTTCCGTCATTAACACATTGAGCAGCGTGTACACAAGGGTTACTGACAGCACTAAGACCCTCCTGGCTCTGATTGACTGTTTCTGACTGGGAGCTGTGCATATCCGCAGATCATAATAGTGCAGGGAGAAGGTAGTGGATGTATGTCTCATATTGTCATGACATGTTGACAGTACTAACAAATAGGTAAAAAAAAACAGATTTTCATAAATAAAAGCTACATACTGTGTCTTTAAGCTTTTGGTTTTGTGGGTTTTCCTTGGGAAGTCTTAATGAGTCAATCTGTGGAATCGGGATGAAAAATGGTCTTTGAAGACCATTTGGTTCTTAGGCATCAGTGACGGCCACAATCTGGGTCGACAATCAACCTGTGTCTTTAAAGATGGCCTTTTAAATCCTCCAAATCAGTACAGGTGAAATTATTCTGGGAGCATCACTTGACTTCTCTCCCTTGACTCTCAGGATAAGTGGTTTTAAATGACTATCTTACCTCTTCAGTGATGAGAAGCCTTCTTGTCTTTGCTATCTGGGAGTCAGGACAGTGTGAAAGTCAAATTATTAGAAGAGATTTATTTCACATATCTTAATTAATCAGAGGATACACAGCCTGTTTGGGTTTGAATAATTTTTCTGTTTTGTACCTTGCCCTTTTTCCTTCCTTTTTTTTGCAAATCTAATATCTTATTACAATCTAGCTGTAATGCAGAAAAAAATCTCTTCGCCTTTTTAACTGGAAAGAAAAATGTAACCTATCATTTACAATTACATAAAAACTGTCATTGTTGCTGTTTATGTTTACATGTTTAGTTGTATAAATGAAATGATCATTATGGTGCTTATATTGCATTCCAGTTGTACTCAGAACTGGGAAATTCCTACTTCCCATTGGGAAAATTCAACTTAAACGCTCTCCGAAGTCGGATTTCCCGCTGCGAAAGTGGAGCAACTAGACTAGCTAAATATTTTACCAATATGCAAATTAGCTTGCCGGTAAGCGGAAGTGGAATATCAAAAATAAAAGCTGCTTTTTGTACATGTGAAAACATAAGACCTGCAAGGACTGCTAAGATGGCGGAGTGAGTAGACGCTCTCTTACGAAATCTGCACAAAAAGCTCACGAAACGCGGTAAAACCTTGACTACATTATCACTGACACTGACAATTCTCTAAAAGATAGCAGACACAGAGAAAGTTAGAGCAGAATACCAAACCAGAAGGGAGCGAAACTTCCAAATCCAGGCTAACATCGGGGAATAATGAGGCTAATTCTACAACAGGTGTTCTGACCCGGGAAGTAACGCGCATTGCCGCAAAGCGGGACTGATTGTTGGGTGTCGCCGATAGAAAACCGGCAAGGCGGTGTTCGATAAACCGCCGCAGCTACTCCGATAACTATCACGTTGAATGAGGAGAAAGTGGACGAGTTTCCTGTTTAGAAGAAAGAATTACATTTTTGGTTTAAAAAATACCCAGACTCAATGCTTTTAATTGGCGGGGGCTTTATTTAACCTTAGGAAATACGATTGATTGTTGTCCTCATATAGTGGAAAGTGGAAACTAAATAATTGAGAATTTTTTTTGTTGGGGATATTTGGAGAGAAAAATATCCAGATGACAAAATCTTTACCTGGAGCAATAAAACGGGATCCAGGTGGTCTTGTATTGATTTCTGGCTTGTCTCTAAGGTGATAGAGACTCTGGTGTTAATATATTTACTGCCCCTCTGTACAGATCATAGAGTTATTCACACAAGTATCCAGGCTTGTGCTCTTGATGACACACCTTACAAATATTATTGGAAACTAAATAATTCATTGCTTCACCATGAAATGGTTGAAGTTCAAATTAATACATGTATTAATTATTAACTTTGAAAATTTGAAAATTGCAAATTCTTAAGACAGTATGGGAGTCACATTTTTAAACTGAGGAAAATTTAAGAGGGAGAAATAAGTAGGATTGCCTCTTATTAGCAGAATTCCCCAGAGGAAATCTTGGAGGAAGAAAGGTTAGATTTAATAGAACTTTAAAACACTGGACAGTTTGTATCAACCCGAGGCTGAAGGCGCATTTATCCAGAAAAGGATGGCTACTGGAGGGAGAACTACATTCTGCTTCCTTTTCTGGACTTGAAAAATATAGAACAAATTTTATTTACAAACTTAATATTAGTTTCACCATCTCCAACAAACATAGACACATTTGATGAGACACAGTCAGGCTTACGAGAAATAGACTACTTGATTACTCAGGTTACCTGATTAGTTACATTTTCTTCCTGGATTTTTATTAAATCTGTTTTTAGAAAAATAAAAAGTGCACTGTTAGTTTGTAAATTAAATATTTAGTTTCGAACTTTAGATTTCTAAATGTAAGAAAAACCTGTTGAAAATCTGTCTTTTTTCCCTGTGACTGGCTAATTAAACCAATTCTTTGCTGTTAATTATTTATTGTGTAACTTCACCAACAGCACCATGTATATATTGAACTGAAGACGCAATCTGGAAAAGGCCTGTTGGATTCCACTAAAACTAAGCAGATGTTTTTGAGAAACTTTAATAGAGGAATGTTCAACAGAGCAGAAGATTGTGTCGTTGGCATAAAAATGAATACATAAATCTACAACGGAACTTGCTGTACGAAAAGGGCTGGACCAACTGTTGAGCCCTGTGGGACACCGTTGGTTCTGACTGATCATTTGAGAACCAGCTCTGCTTTGTTTTTTTGGCTGTTAGTTTCTGTTATTTTCTCCTTTGATTGTTTGTCATATCTTGCAATTTAAGTTTATTGATTATGTTGGTCCAGTTATCTTCATGGTTTTGGATTTGTGTCACCAGATTAGTGTTTCTTTCTGTTTGTTGTGGTTTCTTTTCCCCCTTTCAGTCTCTTGGTTTCTGTTTGTTTTTTTACTTTTACTCAGCAGCTATTATGCTCCCCATCACAGCTACTAACCCACTTCCTTATTTGCCTCTGCTTGGTTCCTTTTCCAGCTGCATCCATTCACATCCTCTGGTTTGTTTGTAATTTCCAGTCTCTTTTCAATATTGTGTCTGTTTTATTTCACGTTAGTTTTTTTTAACATGCTTTACAAATTAAATGAATTGGATTGTTTTTACGGTTTACAGTTTATGCAAATGTAGGTTGTGTAAGATTGAGACACTTAAGAAATTCTAAAACGTACTTAGTTGTGAAAACTTCACTTCATCTTTTTAAAAATATGCCAGTTAATCAGTTATTGTTGTTTTTTTGCTGACATCTGGTCTTTCTCTGTGCACCAGAATCTGTTTTTAATTAGGCTTACTGGTCTTATGCGTGTCTAAACACAACACTTTGGTTTATCAGCATTGTGTGTATCATTAACTCTTCTCTGTGTTCACCTTCCGTTTTTGAAGAAGCAGTATTGTGTGCTTTCCAGCCACCATGTATCATTTTATGGCATAATAAAGTAATTGTGTCATCTTCAATTATCAAAATGCTTCGTAATTTAACGCCTTGAAACTGGGCCTCTGCCTCTTTAAAATCGCCTGCTCTTTCCGACACGCCGCCCTCAGGATGTCATCACATCAACATTCCTCTATTAAGTGCTTACAAATATTCGTTGGAGCACTGGACTGAGAAGTAGCTCTTAGAATGAGCTGAGCAGATGCTCAGTTCGACCAGATGTTTGCTAATTGCTGTTGGCTAGTCTGAAGGAGCCAAGTGGGATATTTGTGGTGGAGGGCTGCTCTGTGAGGGGGAAGTTTGGACTGAGCGCCTGGTTGATGCTCAGAATAAAGGCTTTTGCAAATATGTATGAAATAATACGTTTTTGAGGTGGGAATGACAATGTGAGAAAAAAAAGAAGTCTTTTTCTTTTTTTTTTTTGCCAAATATAGTCCCTTTAAAAAATGTTATTTTGTTGCCCGCTCTCTCCTCAGGTCCTCATCATGTAATCAGACACTGCCTGGATTAGCTGTACAGCAGTCGGCTGATCCGGCTTCCAAGCAGCGCTCACACAAAGAGAAGAGTCCAGGAGTCAGGACTCGACCATCTGCCTGGGTTTTACTGAGTCCCCTGACTGTTGCTTTATAGGTGAAGTGACTTAAAAATGAGGCTGGACATTTATATATGTATATATATATATATATCTTCAATGTTGAAATAAGTTGCTCCTGGTTTGCCATTCTTCCATGCACCTGTTATTCATACCTCCTTCATTTCTGCAGGCTTTCTGGAAGTCAGTGCCTGTCTTCAGCGAATGAGGTGAGTGAGCTGAGTTAGTGATGAAATTATAGCTACATATTTTATTATATCAAACCACTTGGGTTAAGTACATCGCCTTAAAGTTGTTGTGTTTTTCCACCAAGTCGATGTGGTAATGTGCCTTTAATGCAGCTTCCATATAACCTGATTGCTTCACCAGTTCCTTTCAGCACAATTATCTAAATAGCAAAGTGAAGGCATTATGGTTAATAATGAATCAGAGCTCACTGCCTGCGGGGTGTGAAATGTACTATGTTAGTCAAAATCAATAATCCAAATGTTGTCCAGTTTAATAAGAAGAAAATAACACAAACTGCCATTTCAGTTTGTGAAATGGAGTCTTGACAAAAGTTCAGTCTGGAAGACTCTCTAGTCGCACCTGCCTCATCAATCAGCGCCTCCCTCTCTGCATCCTGGGCCTATCAGTGCCAGTCCAAGCCTCGCTCCAGCCAATCATCGTTTGGGCTCCAGTTCAAAAGGACCTTCACCCCATGGCCTCCTCTGCTGGTAGGAGGGAGCCGGATTTGGATGGTGTCGGTTTTTTTCGCTGGCGCTGGTCTGAGAGGGGTGTGTCGGTGAAGCAACAAACAAACAAACAAACGAAGACGGTAGGAGTGATTTGGCGGATTGCATAAACTGTACATTGACTGTAGCAACATGGCT
>CAEGAF010079331.1:0-19773 GCA_903067075.1 Micropoecilia bifurca | reverse complement strand
CCCCACACACACACACACCTATACAAACAGATGAGGTGCTGTCAAACATTTTACAGTATTGTTGCCTTCAGAATTTGCAATTTTTCTTCCCCTGAAAAGAATAACACTTTCTAAGGCAATTCAGTTGCAGGATAACCTTCTCAGAGCTCATATAGCAGTCATGTTGTTGAGATGAAAATCCACTGAACAGACAATGCCATCATAGAAGCAGAGAACAAATATGCAGATACAAATAAAGATAAATCATCTGAATGACACCTCAGTGGGATAAGAAGCCAATGTTTGAGGAAACGGCTGCCAATGCAGTCGCCCTGCAAAAGCCAAAACAATAGCACTTCATATAAAACAATTTGCACATGCTTTCAATCCGCACTCATACAAGCTGACTGCGCTCTGCCAATGCAATATGTGGAAAGATAACGGATGTAAATGAGTAGCTGCTGAGGAAAGACAAACATTTAGACAGATGGTACTACTCAATGCAAAAATTACACCAAGGGTGTATGGATCTGTTGTCTGTAAAAAAACAAATTATAAATATAGCAACAATGTTTCAGGAATAATTTAACATTTTTGCTGATTTGCTGAACTGTATTCACTGCATTTGCATTGTGCTAAATTGCTAAATTGATTTGTAGTAGTGGCAATATGTTTCGTTCTTGTTTTTTTTTTTTAGATTTTTTTTTTTGTTTCATTTGCATCTTTTGATCTTGATCATTTCCATCTGTTAATGAAGTACAGGTGGCAGTGACTCAGGAGGTAGGGGCTCATCCTGAAATCAATGAGTTGCTGGTTATAACCCCTGCTCCGTCCATCTCGGTCACTTTGCTGTGGAGTTCTCACACTTGATCAAATGCGACACAAATACAATCCAGCAACTGCTCCTTGAAACTTATAACCTGTTTGATCTTTTTTGTGTTACAACTACAGATTTATTTTGATGCATAGGAATGTCAAAGTTATTACACAGTGGTTACAAAATTATAAACTTGGACTAAATTGCCAGTCAGCTTCAGTATTAATTGAAATCATATCATATGTTGATTAATACATTATTTGGTCACTGCAACATTGGATCCATATACAAGACAAACAGATGTCTGCTTCTCAATTTGTGTTGATTTATGACATAAAATCCCAATAAAGTGCAAATAGATGGGGACTGTGACATTACATCTATTTTCAAATATTTGAAAAAGTTTAAGGGAGTGAAAACTTTTGAAAGGCTCTTCATTTGCCAGAGAAAGAGCCATTTATGTGTAGTGTTGAACTCAATGTTAAATGAATCAATTAGGGACCCTGCAATCATGGATCTTTTGTCTAAAGCCTATTTTTTATTGATTTATTTGTGATGAACTTAAAACTAACACTCTTTATTGGCCCTTCAGTGTTTCCTTGAAGGGAATATCCTACATGTATATAACATTTGCATATTGCAAGTAAGTCCAAAATAAAAACTGTTATTATATTCATTAATTTTCAGAAGCACCCCATCACCATTGATTGCTGGGATCTGAGAAAAGTACTATTGTCTGGAGATGAAGAGGTTGTTGAAAAGAAACATTCTTTTTGCCCCTATTGCTTAAGAAATATTTCATGAAATAAAATATCTTAATACTAAACTGTAGAACTAAGCCAGCTACCATTCTTACACATTCACATAAACATAAAATTTTTTTTGGTGTGTTTTTTTTTTTTCCCTTATACATATTTAAACAACAGAGACTCGCCTACTCACTGAGTTCCTGCTGGGTCTTTTTCTCAGAAAATTGTAGCACATAAAAGGTCACAAATGAGGTTTTGTTGCTTGGATACTCCATATTGTAATCTTAATTTTGAATGACACACTGGTAGGTTATTGCATGCATTCAATGGATTCATTTTTACTGACTGAAAAGATACAAATATTTCTAAAATAAAAGTAAATAATTTTGCTTAGAGAGAATTTTAGGATATTTGTCTAAAATATGTAATAATAATCATTTATTTTATAAATCCAGAGCACTTCCAAAATTCAGCTTTCCATCACTGACATAATAAAAACTACACTCATCTGTTTGGTCTGAACCAACTGCTGGAAAAACAGCCTCATTTATCTGAGGTCATGGCATTGATTAGCCACCAATGCCCTCGAGCCCAGAAATGAGACAGGTTGCAAGATGACCCGAATTAGACTGTAAAGACAACATCCGAGCCAGTTCAATTAACAAATTCTAATCCACGCTGATTACTCCAGTGCCAAATCATTACTGATGCCTGGCTTGAGTGACAGTCAGACTCTCAGAAGTACTCAGACTGCTCTTCTCTTTGGTTTGTGATTTGATAGGGCAAAATTGAGGAATCTTGAGGTGGATTTGGGTGGCAAATGATCAGCAAATGATTGTGATAATTATTTTCCTAAGTCAAATCATGCTATGTAATCATAGAAATTGGGCAATATAAATCAATACTTTGGGGTTATATGTCTATCTGAAGCTGTAGGCATGGTAACAGCATAAATTGAAATTTGACTGTACTTGCAAAACAAAACTGAGCCATAACAACCAACAATAAACTAACTGAACCTATTTGCAGAAATGTTATCTAAAATGTGTAAACTGTTCAAATACCAGTTCAGATAGCTAAGTCTGAGTTGGAAACCAGTTAGCTGCTGCACAATATATTATTATTGTGTGGGATGAGCAGTGCCCTTGGAGATAGTGATTGGCAGCACTGAAACCCACCTCCAGGCTCTGATTGGTGGTTTCTAGGAGCTCTGGGAGAAGGCAGTGGGGCTTAATTTCACAGATTATCTGTCTCTTACCAAACTGTTATGATGTAGAAACGGTTTCAACTATTATGTAAAAATAATATTTTTTTTTTCATCACATCCTGAAGCTTTAATGTCTTTAGAACTTACAAGTGAAATACTTATTGAATTGAATACATTTCCTCTTGGAAAGAATTCATGCAGCATAAAAACATCAACATAACTTAGAACAAATGTTCTAATACTTCCTTTAAAGGACATAGCTTTGCAAACATTGCAGTCACAAGATTAGTCTTTTTTGTTACACTTTTTATCACATCGTTAATAGAAGTTGAGCTCAGTTTGACCTCATAATAATTTGATCACATAAAGATCTGTTATATGTTTTATCTTTGTCTTTTTTTTCCATTATATGCAAACAACAGATTCAGTTTGTTTGACTAATTACGAGGGATGCCCTGCGCTGCAGTATATTCAATGTTTAAACAATGACATGTTTTTGACAAAACAGCAAAAAAAGACAGTATGAACTATTGATTTTCTTTCCCATTTGCGCATGATGAATGGCCTCCATTGTTTATCAATACAGTGTGAATGGCCCCAGTAAGTCCTGTAATGGACAGAACTGATGGTTGCAGACAATAAGGTACATTCGTGATCCCTGTAAATTCTGACTCTTTCTGACATCAGCTAACATACACAACAAATCACTGGACTGGCAGAGCTCAGTCCTCCCTCATCCTTCACTACCCCCTCCACCTCTAACCAGTACTTCTATGATAAATGTGCCGCAACTATCAAAAGCATACTCCACACGTTACAAGTCTAATGTAAAAAAACTTCAATGAGACTTTTTAGCTGGTTTTGAGGGTCAGACGAAGTTTAAAACTCCCCATCATCACAAATCCTCTTTGTCCTTCTCAGTTAGCTCACAGCAGGGCAGAACAAGAATAAATTACAGACCAAAAAGCCAAAAGGTTTCTTTTTAGCTCCAGATTCCAGGGTCTGTGTCTTCATTATTTTTTTAACGTTCCCCTCTGTCCCATTCAAATAAGCACAAACCTTCGTCTTTACTTTCACAATTACCTCACTTACCCAAAAGCGTTCTGAAATGAACATACCCGGCGTGCCTGACTCTTCAGAGGGAATGAAGTCAACCCTGCTTAAGTAAAATAAACAAGGACCACACAGTCATGTCCTCCGTATGTCCTCTCTGTCTTTTTTTCTTAACTTGATAGAAATTCACCAGCACGTAAATAGTGCTACACTTTTCACAGATGCTGGCATTAGTATTCTGCAGGGATGAATCCCGGTGACATGCAATACATCATAGTCACCAGGAGGCATTTCCACTGCAGGGCTGACGTGCAAATATGGAAGAACATGTTCCAATGTTTTCCTTTATAGTCTTTCTCCTAAAAACGTTCTCTGAACTTTGTTTGCACAACCGCACACATGTGCCAGAGCAAAACCCCTCAGTGTCGTAACGCTCACTCACACAGTGGATACAGTAAATGCATTCCACACATCACTACCCTCCACATGCCAGCATTCCTACACACACTGACACATTGCCCGTCAGGGTCATGTAGCATTGGCATCATGGGATTTTTGTAAAATTTAATATAAAGGAGAGAGTGTTTCTGTGAGTAATTGTGTGTGTTTAAAGCACAACAGTCTTCTCACCTCAAGCAGCGAGCCAGCCAGGAAGGATGCATGCCCTTGACTAACCTTGGATGTTTTACAGTGCTTACACAAGAAGGTATAAATCATTCTGGATGTTTTTTTTCTTTCTCCTAAACGCTGCTGCTTTATATTTTTCAACTGGACTGACAAGGCAAATGTTCATCCACATAAGAGCATATTACAGTTATTATCTGACATGCAGTGGGGACTGAAATTCAACATATTTCCAAGGAATGAAAAAAAAAATCTGTGTTGTCTTGGGTCAGTCAAGCTGCAGAGACCATGATGCACATTTGCTCTTGAGACATTTAAAAGAATTTGCCTTAAGGGGAACATAAACGTAGTACACTGCAGCTGTATTTGCAGGTGAATGGAAAGTATACAAATTATCATATTGATTGCTTTTTTGCCTCAATAAAGAGATTTTCATCTTTGTTTGATAAAGTCTCTACATACAAACAAAAGTTGGGAAGAAGAAGGCATTAATGGCATTCCCTCAGAGAGACTCTTTGTCTAGAATCTCAGTTTTCAGCAGAAGCAACAAAAGAGGAGCTCTCCACAACTACTCTCTACAATGTAAACAGCTCAGACCCAAACCTCTCCACTCAACAACACATTTGCTCGCAAAGGCTCCCGCTCATGTATTCATGTATTCATGCATTTCTCAGAACTTTGCTGTTTGCATTACCATTTTTTCCAAAAAAAAAAAGATGAGGGAATTCACTGCACTGGAATGGAAAAGCTCACAGAGTTCATGATTTTTGTGTGTGTTTGTTTTTGTAAGAATGGGAAACGATGTGATTAAAAAATTGCAGTGTGTGATCAAATTCCTTATTTCAACAAAAACCTTGGAAATAGTGAACTCAATGGACTACAGAAGATTGTTAGAATGTAGTTCAACTTTTCAATCTTACTATGTAGTTGTGTTCATGAGTAGAGCATGTTTTTCTTTTCTGTTTACATAAAGAACATCAGTCAATCAAAAAAAAGATATCAAAGTTGTATTAGGTGCTGTTATTTCTGTTTCAGCCTGTCAAAACCCAACAAAGCAGGTTTATTTATGCCTCACTGATGGATCTCCATCTCTGTCACTAGTGGGCAGTCACATTCCACACAGGTTCATCAGCACTATACCTTTCTTACAGGATGTTGCATGCAAAGCCATCCGATGTTGGATCTCTCCTCAGTCTTTTTCTCTGTCTTCCTCCCACTGTCTCTTTTGTGTATTTTCCTGCACTCTACAACGGTGCAGTTAAATTACAGTAGAGGAAACAGCTGCAGTGCTGCCACTACTCTGCACAAACCGGTGATGAAAAAGCGATCCTGTAAGGAGAAAGAAAATAGGATTTAATTAGTGTCTGAATTTTATAAAAGGGAAAAAAAAAGTAGAGGCATTTAAATGAAGGGGCTACAACCTCTGCACAACCATTCAAAATAACCCTGGGTTTGTTTGGGATATTAATTATGGGATGACATTAAAAAGGCACAAGATAAATGCTTCTCTGAGTGAAAGATGAGAGTGAAGAAATACGGACTAAGAGAAGTTAATTTAATTTTGAAATGGAGAAAGGTGCAGTGCAAATGTAGAATAAATATGAACATGTGTACTAAGTCAGTTACTTAATGTCTTAATGTTTGTACACATTACAGTTGTTTGAAGTGTAGACAGCGAAAAAGGCACAGCAAAGTAAACAAGTTCACTGCACAATAATTAACACAAATAAAACATGAAAAGTGTATATGCAACAAGAAATTATGTAGGGACCTGTGCAAAGCACTCAGAATGTCAGCCACTCAGAATACAAGCAATTAATGCAACGTCTCTGCTTATAAAACACAATGGTTCTCAAAATGTTTTTACCTCATTTCTTTCTCGTTACAAAATAATGAGTACATTTTCTTAGGCAAAAACAGATATTTGTCTTTCTGATCTCTAAAGACACTACTTCCTTGTGCAGCCATAATTTTCCAGCTTTATGTTTCCACCGGCTTCTAAATGGAAACGCATGAGATAGAAACTGCCTTCCACTCTGATCTCTACATGTCACTGTTTGTAGAAGTATGCATTTTTCAAACGTCACATGTAGTTATTGTAGGAGAGGAAACAAAAAACATTAGTCATGCTATGTCCGTAAATGTGTGGCTGTATCCTCCGAATCAACAAATTTCTCTGTTTTCTTTGAAACCTTGTGGGAGGGGTTCTGCTTTCTGGTCTGCAAGGCAATGATAAATCACTAGTCAGGTGAAGATGAAAGCCTTTGGGCCACACTGCTTCAAAGTATGGCCTTCATGAGTTGCCAGCTTATCTTGAAAGGTTTGAGCAGTCTTCAAAAGCTAGACTGTTGTGAGCTGGTCTGATTGAGTTTTTAGTTGAACTGCAACTTTGTGCTCTGCTTCTGTCTCAACTCATAATCTCACTCATTAGATCCTTCAAAAATCAGCAAGATATAGCTGTGTGACGCACAACTGGACAGGGCTATAAACAAGCAGATTTCTGACGTCATGCTTTGCACTTGTGCATTACTTTCAACAGAGCTGTAAAATTGAGTCATAAAACCCAGGAGCAATAGTCTGATCCTTTTGTTCTGGCTGCTCTCGAATCAACAGAAGTATGCCAATGAAACAGCATGTGTTGGTAATATGCGTGTACGAAGTGCCTGCCTAAAAGATGCACAAATGTCAACAAATGCAGACTTAGGAATAAAAAGGATTTTTCTTTTATTATGAATTGAAAATATGAATTACTATAATCTATTAACTAGAAACATGTATAGTTTAGAAATATGTAAAACAGTGGGTAGTTTTTAAGATGGTTGTGTCCAAAGACAGTCACATACGCCAACCATCAACCAAATCTGTTCTTCGAGCTGTTTGTAAAACATGCTTTTACCCATACATGCGTCTTCTGTGTTAGTCCAAAAAAAGTATACAATGAGGTCTGATGCATCAATTTCTGAGTTTTTTATTTTTTTGGAAAGTACAATGCATTGCAGAGAGAGGAGAAAACAGTCTCATGTTGTCATGAGTATTTATCAAATAAAGACCCTTAAATCAAAAGAACAGGTTTCGGGGGAACTGGAAAACATCTGGCAGGAAGTAAAAAGTTGTAAAAGGAGGGCAGGAAATTGGCATAAAAGAAGATGGACAATGGAAGGATGAGACCAGTAGGAAAGAAAAAAACTGGATTGGTTCCAAGGTTGCTAATTTGAATTGTTTTCATTATATTTGAGGCAGTAATGACTTTCTGTAAGACAAAATGAAATGTTGTGGTTTAATGAGTCTGCTTGAGGTTCTCCATTGCTAAATGATACTGCAAACATCTCATGGAGACACTCCAAACATAGAACCGAACCAAAGATTAACCAGCTAGAGAGAGACTTGACAATGGAGAAGTAACATTAAAGGTACAGGTTTTTTTCTTTTTTTATTTTATAAGTTCGG
This sequence comes from Micropoecilia bifurca, assembly GCA_903067075.1. Classification (NCBI taxonomy): domain Eukaryota; kingdom Metazoa; phylum Chordata; class Actinopteri; order Cyprinodontiformes; family Poeciliidae; genus Micropoecilia; species Micropoecilia bifurca. The sequence goes on along the minus strand of CAEGAF010079331.1, from coordinate 11,897 downwards.
CGAATTCAATGAGAAATTTAATAGCAAAAAAAAAAGGTGACGGACTTCCTTTTACTTTGTCTTGTCTGTTATTTTACCAATTATATATCTTCAATATACTGAAGATTTACTGTCACATTGTTGTCCCTTTAGCACATTTGGGCGCAACATTTCAGTCTTATAAAAGCTTTAAAAGATTTTCAGAGAAAATACATGCAGATTTGACTTTAATTGATCGTCCACCTCCTCCAACTGTCTTGGCCATAAATTTTGCTTTCAATTGTTTTTGTTCCCTCCATTGCTAAATGAGGGAACAAAAACAATTGTTTTTGTTCCCTTGTTTTGTTGTCAGCAGGTTTATCCCTGCTGACAACATTGCAGCAGGGATAAACCTGCTGCAATGTTGTCAGCAGGTTTATCCCCATCTTTTGGACCGTTCAGTTGCTGAGCTACAGCCTTCTCTGTGGTTCCATTTCTGTTTCAACAGATTTGTCTTCGTTTTAGATGCTTTTGGTTGTAGAGTTTGTTCTTGGGAGTTTTGCCCTTTGTTTGCTTGGTTGTTGTGGCTGATTTTTCTTTTTTTTCCCATTAATCCACAAAAGTTTTATTAAAGTTACTTTTGTTTTCACATATTGCCTCAGTGTTTGGTACTTTCCATTTAGCTCCTATCTCCTGAACTCATTGCAATAGAGGGAGCTTAGGGCCTTTAATATGTACACCAAGGTGTTGCTAAATTTTTTATTCTGTTGAGGCGAGTGCAATATTCTTCCCTGCAATTTACTGGTGCAGCAGTGCCAGAGGCAGGGATACTAACAAAGTTACCAAACTGATCAGGAAGGCTGGGTTTGTGTTTTCTGCGAAGTCTTTGGAGTTGCACAGAAGGAAGCAATCCAGTTTGAACATTATAAAACTGAAGCCATTTTCTCCCAAGGAACATGTTGAGCAGCCGTTCTCTTGTATCAATTCTTCATGCCAGGTATGTTTACCTACAGTTGTTACATAATCTCCATTTGATGCATCTGCAAAAGGTTCAAAACACAATGATCCACTTTCTTGGACACCACTTGATGAAAAAAAAAATAATATATATATAGATATATCTATTTCCATATATCTACACACACACATATATATATATATATATATATATATATATATATATATATATATATATATATATGGACTATTATGTGGACTATTTTACATTCTATTAAAAAAAATATTAGCATTTTACATGGATTTAGTGCAGCCGCAAACACGGCTTTCTTGAGCAGTTTCCTTTATAATGTTGTCTTTCACAAAACCACAATGCAAGATGTGTTTTTCTGCAGGTTCCATCTTATTGCACAATAAATGAAACAGTATTTGAATGATAACTTTACATCCCCTTCTCTGAGTATGCTGGCTAAAAAATAAAACAATAAAAAAAAACAGAAAAACAATACAGTGTGCTCCGAGAAAAGAGACTAAAAATAAATGGTATGGTGTATAAATGCATTACCTTCTGAAAAGGTAAATTTGCCTGTAATAGGAAGCAAAGACATGAACTAGCACTATGTTTTCTGCCTGTTCTGATTTGTACCAATACTAATTTTTAGGACTTATATAAGGTAATAATCCACACTCAGTGTTTCAATCTTTTTTTTATTTTAATCATAACGCTGAACAATTTCAGTGAAACAATATAAACCTTTCTATGTTGGAGTGACTATTGTTAACTGTGCAAATGCATGAGCAGGTGGGAAGGTTTCCCAGTCAGCCCTCTTTCATAACAGAGCAAAATACTACAGCAGTTGATTTTTAGGACATTTGCAGAGATAGACTAAATCTATGAATAAGATTTGTTCCACATGTAGGCAGCTGATCACCCAAACTTAAGGAACTCTAGGCAGATTGACCCCTAATTCAGACTTTTTATTAAAACATTTGTTTAACTAGATTTTAATGTTATGCCAATTTGTTTGGAAAATTGACCCAAAAAAGGCAGAATTGGTTGATTAATTCTTGATTTTCTCAGGCATGTAATACTACTGTCTACCACCTAGATGAATATTTTTCTCTTCCCATGCATCAGTTCATCTCCTCTGGGATGTTTCATACCCACTTTGATGGGAGATGAAGTGAAGTCATTTTCTGATTTCAATGTGAGTTTATGGTAAAAAAAAATTTAGTTAAATGACTATGGTAAACAGCAGCATGTCCCTCTGATTTGAGCTCTTAATTTGTCATAATTTATGATAAGTCAACAAGAAATCACAATAATTTGGAAAGTAGTGTAACCCAGATTTTAAAATGTCATAATATTGAATTAAAGTACATTTAAGCCTTGCATATTTCAAAGACCTTTTAAATCCATCAATTACGTCACAAAAAAAGAAAAAGAATTGCTATAGTTTAGGTACTTTAGCATGAATTGTTTTGATTACAGGTATACCATTAAAGTAAGAAGGGACAAAATGTTAATGTGCCGGCATGAAGGTATTAATTGGCAACGAGGCAGATTGAGCTCACCGAACCATCTGTTACTTGGAACCATTTTACTGAATTAAGAGATAATTATTTTTTGAAAACTTAGCCAACAAACAGAATCAAAATATTTATAAATCTTTTATGCTATATATTTAAAGATAAAAAAGAGAACAGTATGTTGGTGATACACTGTTCTAACAGTACAAGTTATTTAGTTGATATCATTTATCTCTTTTAGGTCTTAATGTAACTTACTTGTTCAGCAATTTTGTTTTTCTTTTCATTTAGCGATGCCAAAACTTTTGGAAGTGGTATCAAAATTGGTAAGTAAGTTAATCACAAACTGCTTGCAGGTAGGTATTTAACAAACTAATGATTTATCAGAGTATAAAACATTCCATGCGTGTATTTTTCTCTTAATTGAGACATTTAAAAAGGCCTTTTCTCCAAGGGTTGAATGTCCTGTCTTATTCTTTTTCATTTGAATTACCTGACAGGCTCTGAATGACCCAGCTCATTTTCTTTTGGAACACTAAATGAGGTTTTAATGAATAAATTGAACATTTTAGTCAGTGAACTTATATCTTGTTAATTTGTCACTTTTCAAAGTTTTTGAATCAGTGTCTAGAGAAATGTGCATTATATTATTGAGTCTAGAGAAATGTGTATATTTTTTTTATTGACCCATATATATATATATATATATATATATATATATATATTTTTTTTTTTTTTTTTTTTTTTTTTTTAAGAGTTGGTGATGTTCTTTGTTTCTATTAAGTTGGACTTGGAAAGTGTTATGCAATGAATGCACATTTACTTACTACACATCATTGTTTGGGAAGAATTATTTTACAGTTAACCCTAACATACTACAAGGTATGTTAGGGTTAACTGGTATGTTAGGGTTAACTAGGAAGTGCAAGACTCTACACTGTAAAGAGGGCTTGTTGGTCAGAGTGATGAGCTTATATAGTTCCTGTAACATCACACAGTTTTCTTCAAGAAACTCCTTTTCTTTCTCCTGGAACCAGAGTGGGTTATGCAGTATATTGCAAAATAAATATAGTTCTTACTCTAGCCTCCTGCAGTTTAGTCCATCATGGCTGGAGGACAAACACTTTATAATAGCAAGGTGTGTGAACTACCTGTGATTTATATATAAAAAAAAATGACAATAAACGGTATGAGTTGATGTGGTTTTATTTTTTAACAGAAAAAAAGCATGGCAAAGAGAACATTTTTTATGTGTGATGACATACATTTAATTACATGATTTTAATTATATTTTTTGTTTACACTCATTTTTACAACAATACTTTCCCTCTCTCTCTGAATAAGTTGTTAAAAATGTATCTAAATCACTAATAGCATCAATCTCTGCATAGCAGGGTGCCACCAGAAAGTCATAGTCATTAAGAGTTCACATCCTTCTAAAGGTTTCCAGTGCTTTGTTAAAATTATTCCTAAAGGAGTTCAAGATTTTGTGGACAAGAATTTTGTTACAATTCAAGTTCTGAAAGTTTAGATTTAATACTACCACGTACTACATAAACATACATTTTAAGAATGATTATATGTAAGAAAGCAAAAATCTTCCCCATCCTTTTTTATTAACTGTGCACGTGCTGAGCTGCCCTACTAGCAATAAAGCCACACATTCTGTGCCATGGTGGCTAAATTATTTCATTACAGAGCCAGGAAAAAGAATAAGTCTCATTAGAGCCATTCCAATGTAACAGTAAGCCATGGCTCATTGGTAGAACGTTTTAGTCTTCTGCGTGTTGATGCTCTTGTCACAATGCAGTGTTTAAAGGAGGCCCCAAGTGCAGAGAGCTGGAGGAAAATTAAAATCTCTAATGAAGAAATAAAAAATGAACTTACAGCCATAAACAGATAATAATGCTGGAAGCAACAGTCAACCAAGATCACGGAGGGAGAGCAACCAAAGGAGCCAGTGGAGAACACATAAGCCAGGAAGCTTATTTAAATACGGAGGGGGAGAAGAAATGACAAAAGAACCAAGAGTACTGATTGCAGGTTAGCAGATGCATCTGGAGAAGTTAGCAGGTAATGAAGAAATGATTGGCAGCTCAGACGTAGATGAGGGGAAAGCTCTGTGTCTAGAAATTTGATTTAGAAACTATTTCTAATTCAGAAACCAACTGTTCTATTCAAATTATCTAGAGATCCTGTTTAAGTTATCTGACTGACAAGAGGAATAGACAATGTAGCATATTTATTAAAAACAACAGTATAAGGTTCCATATTGCATGGAATTCCATCAGCATATACTGAAAAAAAATAAGTTTGTGCACAAAATTCTGTGTAACCAGATTAGCTTAGAGATCTGACTTAAAAAAAATGTCAAAGAATTATTCAAAATAAATACTACGGGAGATACAGCCTTGTATGGTGGCTGAGTGGATGCGTAAGAAGATGTGCTGTGTATTCGAAAATAGGAGCAGCAAAGACAAACAACTTAAATGCATTTTCAAATTGATTTTTGGGCATTGAATCGATAAGAGAACTTTTAAAACCAGAATAATACATTAGACCAACAACAATAAAAAAATAAAAAAAAACCTGTTTGGTATCAATCAGTTCTGTCACTTCCAAGAGTCACAAATGACTAATATTGCAGGGAGTTTTAAGCCTCGTTTTAGATAGTGGGTTTTCTGTTTTTTTATTTTTTTTCATATCTTACAATAAGATGGAAAATGGTTACAATAGTGTTGATTGACATTTATTAGTCTAATGGACCCATAATTGAAGAGTGTTTTGTTTATTCGCGAGAGCAGCCTTGGTAATGCATTTCTTTCAAACAGAATCGTGCAGCTTTCTTCAATTTCTTGAAAAACTGAATGAATGTTATTTTGATTTTTATTTGACTTATTTTGAATCATTACAATTACAATTATAAATCCAGCTTGGGTCAACTTGTATGTATCTTACTAAACAAGAGAAATTGCTTTTTTGTGAAAAAATTATTTGAGAAGAAACAGCATTGTGATACCGTTTTTGGAGCTCCAACACAAATAATATGTTTTATTCTCCTCAGAGGATTTGATAACATGTCTGAACTTAACTAGCTTGATGCAGAAACTGATTTGGACAGGTTGAGACTGATGAGGTGTGTATAGCCTGTGGCAACTGTTTCAAGTTGTGCACGCTTAGAACAGCCATACCTGTCACTAGCGATGATCCTCAGCAACAGAAAAAAGCAACAAGATCTTCGATTCCAATCTCTCCTTCATCTGCTTTCTCCACACTTAAACAAGAAGCAAGCCATGTCATTAAACAATGTAAAGACGAACAGCTTAGGTTATTAATGTGCAAAAGAAGTGTTGTAAGTACTTTTAAAATCAGGTTTTTGGTTTGCTCTGTCATTGTGGAAGGGTGCATTTACACATTGTGAAAGATATTAAAGATATTTTCTACTCTGCTTTGTTGGCCCCCAAAAATCTTAAGCTTGATCAGGAGTATTGATTTTACTGCTTATCTTGTAACATTAATATGCACGCCGGAACACACACAAAAAGAATTTTGTGCGACAAATCCGTATTAATTAATTAAGTATGAGGCCCTTCTTAGCAATATTATAACTTTTTATTAGGTTTGCAGTTAAAGGTTTAAAATGATGGAACAGTATAGTTTGTTGATCACTCTGAACTCACGTTTATTTACAGGAATTTAGAAAAGTGGCTTGAGTGAACGTTTGCTCATGCTCTTAAAGAGATATTCTTTCGCAGTAAACATTTTCTGACAGCAATACTGCAACACCCTGTATATAGCCAAACCATAAGGGCATTATGGTGTGGCTATATAAAGTATCAGGAAGTCAACAGTTTTATCAATCAGGATAATATATTTAAACCATAAGGGCACAAAACTGGATTCCTTTCCTGGTGAGAAATTACTTCATTCTTTCATTTCAATTATTTTCTTCTTCACCTGTCTTTGCTAACAATTTTAACTCTTTTCATAAGAATCCTGGCGAAGAGGAAGCAAAGGTTATACATCAAGTAGTTACAAAATTAAAATGCCATACAAATAAACAGTACCAATTTAAAGAATTAATCTCTAGCGCTCTCAGTCTGGACTTTAAAGTGCTCAATGAAATAAGTTCAGTTTCTTCTCCAGTCCTTTTGCAACATGTTCCATGTAAGCAGTGACAAGTAAAACAAAGGCTCTTTTCCAAATTCTGTTTGGCTAAATGGGACAGAGAGCAAGAAATTGTCATTTGAACCCAAAGTGCTCCCAGAGCTGGCTGGCTGACTAAACTGAAGGATTGGTGGAGTAGGATCCGCCAGGTTCCTCATGTCAGAGCTCCAGCTTTTCAGGAAAACTCAACATGGCTCATCAGTGAAGCATGGTGGTGGCAGTGTAATGCTGTGGGGATGCAGCAGCAGGAACTGCAGACCAGTCAGGATAGTAGAAAAGATGAATGCAGCAATGTTCACCGTTCACAAACTTGCTCCAGAGTCCTTTTGACCCGAGACTCAGGCAGCGGTTCATTTTGATACAATTTGGAATTAGGCAGCGACATAAAATGAAGTATTGTTTATACTTTCTGAATGCATTGCATGTCCAGGTATTATGTGTTGTGCTAATTTTGTTATAAAATACACAGAGAAATTGTATCAAACTTGTTGATTATTACCTGTCAGTGCTTTTAGTCAACTGACTGCTTACCCTAAAAAAATGTCAAGACCTTCTGCATTTTATATTATGTGAAGAGCTTGTGATGTGAAAGCACCAAATCAAACTTCTATCAGGAAAACTGTAGTGACACTTTGATATCGCACATAACTTTGCATATGTGTGAAACCCAAAATAGGCTGATTTCATTTCTGATCCTGATCTCCCATGCACTGAACTACACTGAAATCGTCCTAATAAATGATCTGCGGGGCTGCTATCTGATGTTCTACATTATCAACGCAATCTATTCAATCAGAGCATTACCCATCCTGCAAATAATAGGTTTCAAGTCAGAATTCCCAATTATTCTGATGCATTCACACTGTGTGAAAGAGCCTTGCAATTTGGCAGGTTGGCCTCGTTATACGAGAGAACACTGAGCTGATTGGCATTTCTAATGGCGCCTTTAGTTGTGAGCCTGGCAGTTATATGCTCTCCCATTTGTGACAGATTATGTTACTAAACTGATTAATGTGCCACCGCCTCCACACAGCGCTGAATGATGTGACTCACACCCATGACCTTTGAAATGCAGCCAGACCCCAATATGACCCTGGATTTCTCTCTGGCCTATAGCATAGACAAGCCAATCTCAACATCTCTGGCAAATCTTGTGGACATTATTTAAGCATCTGAAAAAGGTGCAACTTTGGTCATAAATTACTTTTTAAATTTGATCACTCTATAGTATAAGAATAGGCTAAATGAACAAATTCAAGGTTGACATCTAAAATTATGTTTGATTTTAATTCAACATTAGCTTATACTCATTTATAGGGCAATCCTTCATCTGCTTCCAATATTCCAAATAAATTGAGTTGAATTCACTGAAACATATCTTCTGATTAGTTATTAGTAGTAAAAACTAAAGACAAGTTTTAACATAATCCAATATAAAAATCACCAGGGTGCTGAGTTTTCCTTCACACTTCAAATAAGCTCCTTTATAATGAAGTGACATTTTTGTAAACATCAACAAGTTGCTCTCCTGTCCACTGTAATTTCCACAATAATCCAGGTGCTGTTGTGATATACTAAAATATTAATGTAATTTATAGAACATTTGGTAATTATACTGAAGATTGTCACTTAATTCAGGGCAATAAAAGTGACAACATTTTTATTGCCGTTTAGTTGAGTTGGTAATACTATTTGTGTAATGGCATTCATCCGTTGGCCTCTAATGCATGATTCACTCTATTACCCTCATGCCTTAAATTAATATTCCATTTTCATGTTAATCATATAACAACATTTTTAAGGCTTCATTAGTTTTTTCTACTAATGTGACATATATATGAGCTCCAGTGACTGACCACATTGATGAATTTTTGATACACTGTAGGTTAAAAAAATAAAAAAGAAAACTAGCACAAAGTCAAAACAGACTTTTAGAGTCCCCTTCAATATGAGTAAAACTGCTTAGAAAAAAAATAAATGAAGTGACGGTGATGTGCTAAATGGGTTCAAATGTATGTCGCAGTTAACCATTACAAGGTCACGGATACATTTAAATGCTCCAGAGGAGAGAGTAAGGATTGATTGAACAGATTCAATGTCCTGCTCTCCTCATTACACCCATTTCTCAGCTGCCTGGGGTTAATTACCACACACACACCTCACGCTGTTGTTCCACTTACATTATAATTACTGTGGCCAAGATTGAGAACAATCTAAAACTCGTGATATCAGACCCTCCAATACACACAAACAGACACACAGACACATGCACATATCCATATTCATACATAGGACACACACTCACATCACAGCAGCCTCATCATCAATATTCTCTGCCTGAACCTCCCCGTATATTCCCAAATCCCCCTCCCTCCCCAGGAGCCAGCTGTTTTTGAGATTGATTTCATTTATTTAATGACGGCTGTGCTAATGACCCTTCGCACATGGCTGATGGTGTCACAGACACCACAACATCTCAGGAATGAGGATTGGATCAAGGCCTGGAGAGTAAGGGCTCAGTGATATTAAATAGAGCAGAATGGAAAAAAAAAGAAAGGAGAGCAGCAGAAGGACGGGGGAGGCTTGAGATACCATGTATGCAGGCGATCGTTGTCTTTCTCGAACAAACAAGGGCACTGGATATAGGATGGAAATTAATAACCACTCTGTGGTCTAATTTTTACCCTGTGACACAAATGAAAGAGACCTATTCACCTCGTATGGAAGACTTTCATGACTACGGCGGATATTTGTTTTTCAAGTGTGACAGCTTTAGAGAAAATCTTAGGCACCCAAATTGACTTCAATTTGCTCTTGTCACTTGTATCTTAGGGTCAAAAAATGAATTTTATTGAGTCCTTCAGGTTTTAATGAAAATCCTAGCAGTAGTAGTGACAACAGAAAAGCCTTTTATTTTTGTTTTTTTATGATTGTTATGTATTGTATGCAGTCATTGTTGTATGCCATAATTTCAAATGACGAGTATTTTCTATTGCTACTAGTAGCAAATTAATTATTATTTTAGATAAATATATGCTTTTACCATAAAGCATATATTTAAATAAAATGTTATATTTCTTGTGCAAAGAATACTGGTGATGTTTCTTTATCGACACAAAAGACCAAACGCCACCTGCCATAACTCCCACTTACCAAGCAGCAGGGAAACAAACCCAACAAATCAGTGCGACGCGCCAGTTAGTGATCTCTCTCCAACATCCTACATTCATTAAGCTACTGTTGTACTGGCTGATAGGTGGTAGTAGTTTTCACTACTTAAAAACCGCATTAGATTTGTAAGAATAAGAATAGGAGATTCATAGAAGACCAATCATGTAAGACCAATTTGCCATCTGGATGGAATGATTTTCATGCGAATTTATTGACACTCCAATGTAGCTTGTCAAAAACAAAACCAAAGCCCGCTTAAGCACAACTTTTGTTATGACAATAAATGAATCCACGGAGTAGCACACCTATTTCTTTGGACATCTATGACACGTGTTGTCATTTTGTTTCACGTCAAATTGAAATTGAAATTGTTACTTCATAGATGTGGAGCATTTTAAGGTGTAAAAATAATGGTAAAATGTTATCCTTGACAAACATGTTTAAAAATTTGTACTCGTGTGACTCTAATACTATCATCTTCACTTGCCCCTGGCAGATCTGTAAACTGGTAAAAGTGGTATAAAATCTATTACTTCATTTTCACTGAACATCAGACTGTTTATTTTGAGTGTCATCACTAAAATGTAGCTTTTCGGGAACTTAACAAAAGACCTTTGGTTTTTAATAGTCTATCAACACTGTGTGGTCGAAGTCACTGGGTCCTTTTGATGAATATTTATTATACAAACCAAAGAAGACTGATTAATAAAGTTGATTTACACAAAACAAAAATAAAATGAAATAAAAAGTAAGGTTTTAGTTCGATGAATATATGTTTAGATCTCCAGACCTCCTTTAAGACCCAACATATATCATTTTCAGTATTTGGTGTAAACTCTCAGAGTACCTCTTCTAAATGTGTATTTTACTTTCAACTATAATTTCCACATGTATCAGAACAGGATTCTAGAATTTGACCAACAAAGATTATTAAAGGAGTGGTACTTTGTATTCTGGACACATAGTTGCCATTTTGCATCATCAACAAGTACCTATGTTACCCTATGTGATTATAAAAAAGGCTGTATATATCAAACATACCTTAAAATAAATTTGACTTCTTGGGCAAAAGATCAGCTGGAGACAGTAGCTTCAAGGAGGAGCTTTGTGGAAATAGGTGGCTTTTTGTGAGAGGAAGTTTTTTGACACCCCGATTGGCTACCACAGTAGATTCAAGTTTTGCTCAAACATGCATGAACAAATCCAAGCAACACCCCAGGTATGCTTAGAACATAAAAAACGAGAGCATGTAAGTAAAAGAGATGTTTTACATGGAAAAACAATCATATTTAAAAGTTTTCCTATAGTATATCTTTTGATTTGATTTTCATCATGGCTTGCACCTCTGCTTCACAGCAAGAAGGTATGTGGTGTCGGTATATTTCTGATACATGATATTAAAAATGAGCCAGATTTTTGGACACAACAAACTAATCTTGCAAATACACTGTTAGTTGTTAATAAACTCATTAACCTTTCAAGTCTCAAATTCTCACTTTCTTCATGATGGAAAAACATGTTTGCAATTGTATGCAATCTGCAGCCATTCTTGCAGAATATTCTGTTTTCATATTTCACAAAAAATAAAAATAAATAAATAAACTGTGTCCAGCTAAAAAGGAAGCATCTGTCAATTGGTGAAATTCCACCTCCACACAGCGCTGACATGGTCCATCATGGTGAATCCTGTACTAATGGGCAGAAGGAGGCAGAGGAGTTGCAACCTTTGCTATAAACACTAGTTCATCCCAATATATTTGAGTTGGTGAAGGTTTTTAATCTCTCCTATTTTAATGCTAAATCTTATCTTAATTATCAAATTAAAGTAGAAATCTGACAAGGAACAAAAAAGGCAACTAATGTCAAATAACATATACTGAATATGTGAAAACAGGAGGTAGGAAAACCCTGTTGTGCAAAAATTACAGTACACAATACTATGAGGAGTCACATAAAACCATGGAACAAAAGAAACAGATCATTTTAACAAGACAAAATCTTATTTACATTCAAATGTATCCCAGAAGTGTGTGTGTGTATATATATATATATATATATATATATATATATTATATGTGTGCCGATCGATCGGTCACAAATAAAAAACTCCCTAG
>CAEGAF010079313.1:0-23663 GCA_903067075.1 Micropoecilia bifurca | reverse complement strand
ATTTTGTCCAGCTGTCCACTTTCAGTCTGTGTCCAACCAGAGCAGGTATTGTGTAGTTGGTGCTTTTAATCAGTTTTCAATTAAACTAATTCAGTCCAACTTTATAACAGTCACAAAATGTCACCAAAATCCCTCTGTCCCTCTAAAAACTTTCAGAAAATCACAAAAGTGTATTGAATTGTATCGTTTGCTGAATATCGCAATATATTTTGTATCGTGGGCAGAATATTGTGTATCGTATAGTGAGATTATTGTATCACTACAGCCCTACAAGCGACTGATTTTTGCATTTAAAGAATCATAGAAATTTGTTACAGTAGCTTTTTTTAAATCGTTTTACAACAAAGTTTTTGGAATAATTAGAACCTCGTCTGTCCAGCCAACATTTCTGCGCCCCAAAGAGGAAAAAAAAAAAACCATCACGCGAGTGTAAACCACAGATCTCGTCTGATTGGCCGATGGCCTCACCGTCCTCCGTCTCCACGTAGAGGCGGAGGCCCAGGTTGCTGCGCGGGTGGAGCAGCCAGTGGTTGGAGGCGGAGGTGACGTCGAAGGCCAGCCAGCCCTCCTGGCCTGCAGGAACCGACTGCATGTCCAGCAGAACCAGCTCCGACTCCCTGCAGGAGCAGAACCACAAAACACCGTCAGAGAAACAAACCCGAGGCCCGGGGGCCGGATACGGCCCTCTGCAGCTTTTAATGTGGACGTTTATGTTTGTCCTGAACATTTCTCATCACGATATGAATTTCAATTTATAAACTAAACTGACGTTTAAAATGTTTTTACTATTTTACCCACTGTTTGTTCCACAATTCACTGCAAAAACACAAATCTTACTAAGTATATTTAGTTTCTAGTGCAAACATGTTACTGTGCTTGAAATAAGACCAAACTAAGTCATTTGTTTCTGCAAAATGCAGGAGATTGTTTTAAGTTCATAATTCCTTAAAATTGATAAAAGTACTAACAATATGGGAAAAACATGTTTTCCATATTAGAAGTGAAATAATCTGCCAGTGGAACTATTAGTGTTTTAAAATAAATATTGAGGAATTATTGACTTGAAACAGAAAAGTTATTTTATCTTATTTCAGCTGTACTAAGATGTTTGTACTAGAAAAGAGAAAAACATACTTGGCAATATTTCCTATTTCTTCAGTGAATCTGAATGTTTCTGCATCTACTAAGAACAATGTAAACACAATAATGAGAAGAATTATTCAGAGAAACAATGAACTGCTACATATTTTCACTAACACCAGATGGTGGCGCCAGAGGCAATACAACTACAGCCTGTATTCTGATTATTCACACAATTTAAACATTCAGAGATGATTTATTCAGCTTTATGAAACCAAACACCAAGGATCCAGTGAAGCTGGAGGATCTACCTGTTCCTGTTTTCCCGTTTGATCTCGTAAACGGAGATGTGCAGCGTCCGGTTGGCTCTCTGGCCGACCGTCAGCGTCTTGTAGATCCGAAACTCTGCCGCCGTCACCGTCTCGCCCTGCGGCAGCGGCGTCAGGTCGAAGCGAAACTCCTTCCAATACGGACGCGTCTGCAGCAGGTTGCGCTCCTGCTCCACTGCAGAGAGAGCAAAGGTCAAAGGTCAAAAAAAAACAACACTGGAACTGCCACAGTTTGCAGGAATAAGAGTTTTTAAAGACAGACTATAAATCACCACATTCATGTATTTCTGCTGCCAAACTTTCTGTTTTAGAAGAGATGAGAAATATTTAAATGAAATAAAATTGATGACTCATAAAAACTAAAACCTGCAGGCTGAGGACGGACAGAGGGACAAACTGATGGACGGCTGGTGGACAAAATGAATGGGTGGATGAAGACAGATGGATGGATGATGGACATTTAAACTGGAAGTCTCTTTATGAACCTCGTAAATATGAAGCACTCGTATAAAAAGACAGATCAACCACAACAGCTGATGGTCCTGAGCTAAAACTGGACGTTTTACTGTTTAATCTGAGTCAAAACTAAAACGAAGCTTCTTTGATAACAGAACGTTGCTTCAGCTTTTCATCACAACCACCAGAGGAATATAAATCCACAGGCAGGTTTCAGATCAAACATTAAACAGAAGCAGAATCAGAAATTAAAGGCAGATAAACGAGGATCATCAGGACGAGGCCCCTGATTGGTCGGCTGCAGCAGCAGCAGCAGCTCTGCCTGGTAATTAGAGACACTTATTGCTGTGGGCCGCAGCAGCTGCTCTGCACACACACCACTAATTACAGGCCTGCTGGTATTTTTAGAGACGCTCCTCCACAGAAGCATTTTCATCTCATCTGGCCGTTGTGTGTCAGTGGGGCCTTTAATTCCCACCAGCTGTTTCTTCCCATGACATATACAGAAACCCACAGCCCACCTCACCGTTCAGCCGCTTTCAGCCTCTCTAAACGTTTTCTGCAAAACAATCGTTTTTTTAGAGTCGACTGATGAATTTCCTTGTTGCTAAATGATGATGGTTCAGGAGACAAATCCTTCCCACGATAAAGTCTGAGTCTGGATCCCAGAGGAGCCGGAGGAAGGAAGCCGTCGGGAAGAGGATGTTTAGCTTTCAGGCCGACACAGATAGGCATCGACCAGACTGCTGAGCGGTTCTGACCGACTCCCTGAGGTCCAAGCAGGTTCTGGGCGGCAGACACACCAGAACCAGAGTGATGCAACAAGCTGAGTTTAACGTAAACCTGGAAACGGGTTCGCATCGCCCTCATTTCTACCACAATTGTTAGCTCAACGCTTTTGTTTTAAATCTTTTTAAGGGCCACAAACAAAACCAAACTAATGTTTAATTAAACCATTTAAAGCTGCAGAATGTCACATTTATTTAAAAAGTTTTTTTTTTTTACATATCAAGTCTCGCCATGTTTTGACAGCAACATGAGACACAATGTGCTGCTAATGCTGTCTGATGAAAACCAATCGGAGCCATGAGGCGGGTCTTTGCGCTGTCAATCAACCTGTGAACATGCTGCTAAAGGCAGATCCACTGTCTACAAAAATCAGACTACTTTTTATTTTAATAAAAATGTAATTGTTCAGCTTATCATTGAGAAAACAAAATAAAAAAGCAACAAAAGTTGGTTTGTCACAATAATAAGCAGTGATATTGTTTTGAAACCATTTACAAGTAAAATATTGATAAACATTAAACCGAAACATTTTAAATATCTAAAATAAAAACATAATTAGCAATAATAGAAAAATCATGTGACTAAAACAGTCAATAAAATGGATTCTGATGCCTTCAGGTAAAATCTCTCAAAAAATATTACTCATCAGAATTTCAATTATTGAGCTCATTTTAATTTGTCATGCAGTTAATTGCTTATTGCGAAGGCTTAACACGAAGTTTGTTTTAAAATATGAATTTTTTGTAGAGATGTGAGTCTTTCAGTGTCTATGGTCATTAAATTCAGAAACATTTTTTTTATTCAATTTAGAGATTCTGTTTAAATGATGTGGCTGACAAACGGAAAAGAGTAAATAAAACATTTATTTAAAGCAACGTTTTTAAGTTCCATACTATTTAAAGCTGCAGTATGTAACTTTAATCAAAACGTGGTAACAGCCAGGTGGAGGGTCTTAGCGCTGTAAATCAACGCCATGAATGTGCTGCTAAATATGCTAATGCTGGAGAAACAACTTATTGTTACAAGAAAACCGTTTATGAGCAGTGGTTATGCTAACTAGCTTTAGCATTAACAACAGGATCTGTTGACGGGGAAAAGCTGTAGCTGTTTCAAAAAGCAACTTTAAAAAAGTTCCTTACTGCAGCTTTAAGCTAAAAGGTTTGTTTAAAATTGTCATCATAAGTAATTTTGAAGAACGATAAATTGTACCTCTAGTTATCGCGATAAACGATAATGTTGTTTAGATAACATTTTCAAGTAACATAACTGTAATGGCAGAGAACGCATTTAATTTGTTGTTTCTGTTTATTTTGATATTCAAAATGTCTTCCTGTTTAAATGTTCATTAGGATTTAAAGTTTATTGATTTTTGAACAAAATATACTTTATTTAAGCAAATAATTCATTTCTCCTTAGAAAGTATATTTAATTCTATTCTACTCAAAGACCAATAAACTTTAAACTCTAACGAAGATTTAAAACTGGAACAGGAAGAGACTTTAAATATGCAAAACAGAAACAAATAAAATGAATCATGAAATCTTGATGAACAAAATTATTACTTAAAAAAGGGGAAGTAGAGAACAAAGAACCAAACAGAAGACTTTTGTCATCTAGGGAGAGAAAAGAGAAAAACAATAGTTTGTCTTAATTTATCATTAGATTTATTGACCTATTGTCTTATTATAGTTGCATTCAATTCTAATTCCCCATCAAAATGTTAAAAGGTCGGTTATCTCCACTCTCAGAACTATCGGTGCACCGATTTATCTCCAATCTCCCTAAATGTTCTTTTCCAAAACTCTTCTGCTCTGACCGGTTTGACTGACCCACCGGGTCACAACAGTTAACAGGAGTTAACAACCCACCGTTGCCAACTCAGCAACTTTCCTGCTGTACTAAAGACATTTCAGACAAAATAAAAAAACTGTTTTGTCCAAAATCGTACCCGTCCTCAGAACCGCCTCTGGCCGCTCGCTCACTCACCCAGGTTGACGAAGCTCATGACGGTGTCGGCTTCGCTCACCACGCTGCCCAGCGGCGGCGTGTGGGTGCTGAGCGTCGGCAGCGCGGCGTAGTTGACCTGCACGGCCGCCCCGTAGCGGCCCAGGCCCGGCCCCAGGCCCGGCCCGCCCAGCGCCAGCTCATCCTCGTCGTCGGCCGACATGGCACGGTACAGGTCCAGCATGAAGAGCGGCGCCGATGAGGGCGGCCTGAGGGGCGGGTGCGGTCTGGGTCGGCCCGGCAGGCCCAGGATGTTCAGGATCTCCTTCTGCATCTCCTTCTTCTCGCGGCCGCTGAGCCGGCGGAAGCTGGAGTGGACCACGGCCTCGGCCTGCTGGGTCCACAGCAGGACGGACAGCAGCAGGAGCGCCAACAGCAGGGTGGAGCCGGGTCCAGGGCCGGGTCCGGGTCCGGGTCTGGGTCTGGGTCTGGCCCGCAGGATCTGCTGCAGGTTCATCCTTCTGCAGCGCTGCTCTCCTCCAACTGCTGCAGCTCAGTCACCGCAGACGAAAACAGCCGAGATTTATGCCTGAGGTGTTTAGACGAGCGCCGGCTCTGTTTACCTCTAATCTCAAATCAGAAGGAAAATCCTCCTCTGCCCTCAGTCACACAGCAGCAGCATGAAGACAGTCGGCATAATTACAAGCTATTGGAGCTGCTGTGAATGTAGACAAAAAAAAAGAAGCTTTGAAGCTGTAAACGTGAAAGATGTGGAGCAATTTGAGTGATGAATGGGAGCCGGAGAGGAATTTGGGAGCGTTGTCATTAGACTAATTCTCCTCTGGATCCAGGATGAGAGGAAGGAGTTGGAACCGGCAGAGTTTCCCCAGGAGACCTTTGACCCGCTGGTCGGCTCAGGAACGGTCCGGTCCCGGTTCGGTTCTCATTTCCCAGCAGAGGTGAGGCGACTCTGGACGTTCTGCCCAATGACTCCTGAGCAGCTGTTCACATGGAGGAGGGAGTTTCCCTCCTCCTCCCTTCATCGCTGCCCCTCCCAGCGGTTCTCCTCAGGAAACCTCGTCTCACCGCCACACTTCTACCTCTTCATCTGCTTCCTTTTCTTCACTTAGTCGTAAATTATTTTTATGTTTACAACAGAAAGTTAAACGCACTTTTTAACTCTGAGCTGATAAATCCTCTATTTATCGGTTCGGTGGAGTTTTCCTGCAGCAGGTCTAGAGCAAACATCTTTGCTCGGGTCCAAACCAGAAGGACTCTGAGGGAAGAAATGATTAAAATAGAGTAGAGCGGTTCAGCCCTGTGCCGCTCATGTTTGTGCGCCCTTCTCTTCAAAGCAGGCTCGGTTCTTGTGGTCTCTTTGAGCGGAACGAGTAACACTGACCAAACCAACGCGGTCGCTGCCATTTTTGCCCGAGGCCAAAGGCAAGTCCCCGAAATGCCAGGAATTAATGCTCTACCCGCTTTGCTTTGTGCTCACGCCAAAACCTGGAGGATTTATCAGGAGAGGTGAAAGAACAGAAGAGAAAATATATAAAAAATGAGGGAATGTTTGTCTCTGAAACTGGAATAACCCAACAGGAATAAAAACGGCCTTCCTGGGAGGAAGAAGTGGAGGACTGTCACCATAGTGAGGGGGTGAAGATGGATGGAGAGTGGACAGCAAACGAGTGGCCTGAGAGCAAACACACAGCTGCAGAGGAACAGCTCAAACCATCACATAAACACCAAGTTTCAAATCTTCCTCCACCGCCTGACGTAAAAACAAAAACGGATCCCGGTCTGTGCAAGACAAACACAGAGTTTAGCTTATTTCTCTCAAAGCACCACCTGCCTCCGCTCTGTGTTGACCTCCAGAGAAGTGAAGATCCAGGCGGGAACATCTTTATCTGCTGCACTTCCAACATCTCAATTACAGAGAAATGTCCGGTGACTGGCAGTGAGTCTGGGCTCTGCCATCAGACACGAACAGAGGCACAAACACACAGGAAGAGGGAAAACTGAGTGAGTTTGCTTCACTTCTCTCAATAAATTGACACTTTGAAGGAAAACCAACCAGGCAGATTCATGTAAATAAGCAAATACCTGGACAACTCATGCAGGCGCTGCTAACATGCAGGTTTTCATTTGGCTTCTGACCTTATAAATCAAAAAATATGACAAGATACATTTAGGAACAAGTCACAGAAATACAACATGAAATACAATTCATCTTTAATCTGCTCTAGTTTATAAACTACAATACTTAAACTTTTTAATCTGGATCAGTTCCAACATGGTCAGGATGCAATAAACTCTTCTATAGCCTGTTTCTTTTAGCTTTCAAAAGTCAAATAAAGGTTTCAAATGAGTTTGGATTACTCTACTCCAGGTTTGATTGGTGTAAATTATATCAGATTAAAAATGCTCATGGTAGTGAAAAATTAAGTGGAATAATATAGTAGCCTTTTTCCGCCACAATCAAAAATTAAATTCATCCTTGTATGAATATCCATTATCTTCCATTGCACTGATGAAACGTTAAACCCAAATTCAAAACTTTGACAGATTTATTAACTGAACAAGAACCAAAACCAACATTTTAATACATTCATATTCAATGAGTTTATTAAGATTTGGTAAAGCTCCTTTGACAGCGCAGACTTAAAAACATAAGAGGTTCCCTACAAAAAAATTAAGACTATTTTAGTTTTTTCAGTTACTGCCATTGAAAATTGAAGTAACAAGATGGCGGATGTGCGACATTAGCGTTCTGGTAATATTTGCCAACTTCGACATTCTTTCAACAGAAACGAACTATTTTCTCTGGTAAGACTGTTTTTGTGCACTTTTTATTGTTCTCATTTGTTTACAAACTTATGAAATGATTTCTGAACAAGCAAAGTGATAAATCCAAACCTGAAAGTCGACATTTTCCAGTTTTCACAAGGCCAACGGTGACGTAAGAGAGCGTCCCTTCAGACGTTTCCCGGGCAAAGTGGAATGAACCATTATGCGATTTTGGAGGGGAGGGGGATCCAAAGATTAGACATTTCAAAACACTCGTCTCAGATAACCAAATACGTTAAATGTTATCTAAACATTTATACAATTAAATGTTTGCAATTAAATGTTTATGGATTGTTGGCTGTAAACACTTTTATTTATATACCGAGAACGGAACTGGATACCTTTTTCCCAGTAAGATTTCAGGCAGAACTTTCAGCATTAAATGTTGCTGGCTTTACTCAGTTAATCTGTTTATCATTTCAAATCCAATTTGAAAAGATATACAACTTTGTTGTAATATCTAAAACCCATTTTGCACCAAGGCAAAGTCCCTAACTCAATAATAAAACACAACTTACTCAAAATGGGCACCAGAAAGTAGCATAGCAGTTACCAGGCAGTTGCCAACGATTACCGTCGATCCCAGCCTATTAGTGGTTCGGTATTCATGGATTCTTATATATTTATATATATATATATATATATATTCTATACATTATATATTTATATATGTACACAAATAAAATACCTTACACAATGCTAATTGACCTGTTATTGGCTGGTGTTCAAAGCAGAAGATCCAGGATTGGCTCTTTGTTCCCTGTTGAAGACTGTAGATAATAGTTCTGGCCTTTGGAGTCTTAAAATTTGCGTTTTTAAAGGGAGTCTCGAGTATTTGTGTTTTTTAGTTACTCCAATGGTTTCATTGTACTGGTACTTGGAGCTTGACAGCCATTTGGTTGCCACAACTGCTTCCATTAGAGTTTCATCTTCAGGACTTTAATTTCCAAAACTCAAAAAGTTTGATGAGTGTAAAAATCAAAGAAGAAACAAGACCAGAGGCAGTTTTATTGCAAGCATACTTTTTAATACAAAAACAGAAAAAAGTTTATAATTTTAGTTTATTGTTTTAATTTTACACAAGTGACTCCCTGTAACACCCCCTCCTCCCTCCATGATGACACACTGAGAGGACTCCAGCATCAAAAAGGTGGAGTAATCATTTCCCCCTCAGAGAGACAATAAATAAATAAAAATCAACCTTAAGATGACTTCTTGATGTAATTTCATTAGTTTCCATAAACTTCATCTCTTAATTTGAGAAAACACTCAGACAACGTGGCCCTGTCAGCAACAGGACATTTGAAAAAAACCCTAGAAGAGACGTTGCCATTCATATCTGTGGTTCATCTCTACACATGAAGGGCAATCAAACCCCTTTGGTCAGGAAAATGTAGTCGTTAGCGATAAAGAAAATGTATCAACAAGGCTGCCAGTAGAGGGCGCCCCAATGAGCAATGTAATGTCACAATAGTAGAGTAGAAACACACTTTTACGCACAAACCATGTCAACAAAAAAAAACACAAACAAGAGCGGAGTGGGCTTCTTCTCGGTACAAAAAATTCATAATTTCTTTAACCATAATACTAAATCACTCTCTGCCGACGGTGATATGACCAAAAAATGAAAATAAATAAATTCTGTCTTTCAAGCTAAACAACAAAAAAGTCCAACTGGTTTATAAATTAATCAGAAAACAGTTGCAAAGTAAAATTTTGCATACAGTGACTCAAGTCAATGACCTCTGCTGCTTCCTGTAACACACACACACACACACACACACACACACACACACACACACACACACACACACACGATGCATGCGTGTGTGTTTGTGAGTGTGTGTGTGTGTGTGCGCAGCAGGGTCACTAAGGGCAACACAGCGGCAGAGGATTAGTGCATGCTGGTTGTCGAACTCTTGCGAACACGGCTGTTAACATCATGTTAAGGTTACGCATATTGTATATCGTCAGTAATGTGCTGTTAGTTGTCACCATAAAAATAGTCCTTTCTATTGCTAGCTTGTGATTTTTGTGTAAAAAAAGGAGAAAAAGAAACCACACCGCCCTTTGCTGAAATGCTCGCTTGGGGCTGACGGGAGCGTTCCAGCGGTTGGGCGGAGTCACCACCTCCACCGATCCTCACAGGAAGTGTGTGTGTGTGTGTGTTTGTGTGCGTCAGACAGCGTTTCCTCAGCTCCGCCGCTGCTGAGGTGACGGTTTTCTCGCCAAGCGACAGACATGGCAGTCGTTGCATATTTTCTCTGTTGACGCATCCTTGAGGCATCTGGACCACAAGTAAAAATAATTCTCCTACAATTCTGTTTCTGTTTGTGTAGCTGCAGCGTTGGCGCCGTGCCCCGATCCGCGCCGCGCAGCACCGCGCTCTACGGGTCAGCGTCTGCGTCTGTCAGTTAGAAAGCCGGACATCTGATCACGACAATGTGTGTAACATTAAGTAAGGCAGCATCACGTTTGAGAAGAGGAGACTGGAAGGCAAACCGGGGGCTTAAAGGGGGAGAAGTTCTCGCTGACCCCTCGGATTCTGGTCCAGAGACCTTCTCCTCTTGTGCATGTCTTCAAGACTTGGGAAGGAGTGAGAGGGAGATTTACTCGGATCGCCGTCTCCTTCATTCCCCGGAAAAACGTCACTTATAGTGTAGGATTTTCACCCCAGCCGTCTGGATGAAGAACAGGAACACAGACTGATTCTTCAGCTGGTTTATTTCTTGGCAGAGCCTGGCGTCTTGGGGCTGGGAGTCTTCTTCGATATAGTTGGGATCTTGGAGGGTTTGGCGGCGCTGCCGGGCCGCCTCGGCGTGTCTGAGGTGTCGGAGCAGACGGAGCGAGCGTCCTGAAGCTCCGAGCCGTCAGAGGCGTCGCTGCCACGGCGACTGCTGGCCCGGCTGCCCGCTCTGCTGCCGGCGCGGCTGGTCGGACCGCTGGCCGTCGCCGCCCCTCGCTTCGGATCTGATGGAGAGAGTTAGCGGTTAGGCGACGCAGAACTGAAACCAAGTCACCCAAGAATAGTTGGTCTAGTTTCTCGTGCAAATATCTTAGTGACCTTAAAATAAGATAAAACCGACTTTTCATCAAAATATAAGATCCTACAACTCCTTAATATTTATAAAAAGTATTGGTTCCACTGAGTATTTTGCACAGGGGAAAGAAAAACCCTACATCTTTTTCACTTCTAAAAGTGAAATAATATTTTTTTAGACAAATATTAAGGAATTATTGACTTAAAACAAGCTCCTATATCTTGCTGTAAAGTTATTTATCTGTCTAATTTGAATGTACTAAGATATTTGCACTAGAAGATTTCCTGTTTTTATATCTGCATATATTTCAGGATTTTATGAATCCATTCAGTATAAACACTGCAAAAATACTACCAGTGATATTATGCCAATATTTCAGAACACTTGAAAGAACTAATTTGCAATTCACAAAGAGCTTATTTTAAGTCAGTAATTTATTCATATTGACAAATTGCATTATTTCCACTTCATGTTACCAGTAAAATAATATTCACTGGAAACTGTCTGAAAATACTTGGTGAAACTTGGTGTTTTTGCAGTGAACTCGCCTGAGCGTTTGCTGCTGTGCGGCGTCCCTCCGTTCTCTCCGCTCAACGAGCCTCGACTCGAGTGGAACGGCGGCCTCTTCAGTTTGGAGCCAGACGCCGCCCCCTGCAGGACAACACAGGAATGACTTCACGGCTAGCTGACCGAGCAGCCATTTTAAAACCGGGTCAACAGTTTGACACAGAAACAGAAAACGTGCAACAACACGGACAGATCTAAGACACACAAACACAAACACAGTTACACTACAGTGAAAGGTGTTTAATTCATTTACGACATGAAAACTAGACAAATATTTATGAAGAAAAATGACTTTGGATATTCAAGTGGCTGATGCAGTTAATTTTTCAGATTTCTTTTAAATTATTACTTTTAATTTCCAATTTATGTTTGGAAAAAATCCTATAAAACAAAATTTTCTAAACTGCACCATGTCATGGACATTATGAGACCAATTTATTAACCTGCTCCAGGTTATTTAATGTCTAAGTTAATTTTACCTCATTCATAAATTCTCATAAAAAAAATAAAAAATTCAGATAAATACTTTAAAGATATTTTTAAAAGATATTTACACAACAAATAAATCACAAAACATATATTGACTTATTGACTTAATAATAATCAAAAATAAAAATGATTTATAAATTTGATTATTGAGGTGAAATGTTAATTTTTATATACTTTAGCGGTCACAACAATATTTATGTTAGTCTCTTAACAAGTGGCTTATATTATTTGTACAATATTACTGTTTCTAAAACTGATCTGACTCAATTGGAAATAGTCTGATATTCCTATTTCTAATAAGTGCACAATATTTTCCATTTCAGTCTTGAAACTATTATTGTTAATCTTATATTTTATAAAGTTTTTACATACACCTCAGTTTCCTCTGTGCAGGACAATAAAGGCCGTTTATCCATTTATGCTGCAGCCCAGCCAGTTTTAATCCTGTCACAATTTAATTTGACTTTGAACAAACAGCCTTTAAAGCAGGGGTGTCCAAAGTGCGGCCCAGGGGCCATTTGTGGCCCTTGGAGTGATTCTGTTTGGCCCCCAACTACAGTTCAAGAATGATACAAATCTGATCTGTCAAAACGATTTACTTTTAATCAGGGTAAAAATGTTTATAACATAATTTTCTTAATTGCCTTTTTATAACCAAGCTTTTATAATAAGTAGAACCAGATCTATGTAGAGGCTTTAAATGTAAAACTGACTTTTAAACAGATTATATTTATTAAACTTGTCTGAATGTAGCAAATATTTTTAAAGAAAGTGACTCAAAACTTTTTCTTGTAATAGAACAAATTTGCACAACTTCTGTGCAAATTCATTTACAGTTTTGGATCTAAAATGAACAACATCAGACAACTTTAATTGCTTGATTTTATTTTTAACCTTTTTTTAAAGCCTGCTATGCGGTGCAGTGTTAGTGCATTAGCTCGCTGAGAAGGGCCAGGGGTCGGAGGTCAGGGTGGGGAGGTTGGAGGTGAGTGCGTTACCTCGGGCCCAGAGGCGCTGTGGTTGTGACCGAGGTCTGGGCAGCACTGGCACTTGGTTGGTGTTGGAGTTTTACTGTGTGCAAGCCAGGGCTTGGCATAGTCACGCGAGTGAGTGAGGGAGGACTGAAGGGAGGAAGGGAAGGAAAGGAGGGAGCAGAGCCAAGCAGCGTAGGAGGAAGAGGAGGAAGAGGAGGGAGAGGAGGAAGAGGAGGGAGAGGAGGAAGAGGAGGGAGCGGGTTATGGAGCAGGAGGTTTGGAGGGCAGCGCAGGGTGTTGTTGCGTAACAGCAGGTTAGCAGAAATGGCAATAATTTTTTTTAAAAAATCAAACAGAACCAGACGAGGCAGTAAGTTTTTTTGATGGGATGTTAGCAGGGTTGAAAACAGGAGAGAAGGCAAAAAAAATAAAAAAAAACAACAGAAAAAACACAAAGAACAAACATAAAACTTCACAGTCAAGGATGTGGTGATTTCAACAAGAGGATGACGATAAACATGTAACAGAAAATACACACAGAACCTCCTGCAGTCCAGTCAAAACCTGGACAGAACCAGCGCATTGTGTGTTTACTCAAGTACAAAACGGCCAGTCAAGAAATTTAAAAGTACTTGGCAAAATATAACGGAGTATTAGAGCCATGCCAAGGAAAAAAAATATAAAAAGAATTACTAGAATAGTCATATTATGAAAATAAACTCATAAGAAAATAAAGTCGAAATATTACGTGAATAAAGTCATAACTTTATGACTTTAATATCACAATATTATGATTTAATATTAATATCATGTTATGATATTAGTCATAATATTATATCATATTATGAATTTATTTTCATAAACATTAACTATTTTGTAAAAAACTAAATCGTACCCAGACTTTATATTTTGTCAAATTCAAAGTTCAAATAAAATTGTCAGAGATGATGGCCTCCAGAATTAGTAGAAACTTTCTAGCTCCTTCCTTGAACCTTTAATGAATTTCAGCACAAAACTCGAGAACCTCGTTGATGACAAAACTATAGAAAATGGCCGTCAAATGAAATAAATCACCTTTAAGAATAATACTCAAGACCAGCTTTTATTGAGTTTGACGCTTCACATGCGACATTTTGAAGGTTTTTTTTTCTTGTTTTCTCACGATGTGGCGTTTTTACAGGGTTTCTCCACGATTCACCAACTCTTTTAAAGATTATTATGAAGTAAAATTCAAACCTATATCTATGCAACTTTGTCCAACCAACTGGTGATACTTTCCAATGATAGTACAAAAAAAGCTAACAGGCTAGCTAGCTAGGACGGGAAAGTTAGCAGTGCGCTAGCGTCTTGAGTCAGAGTGCAATGAAGATGTCAGAAAAGTCCCGCAAGACAAAAACAACACATAAAACATTAGATCAAATAGCCAAGACCAAATGTAAGACCTATGATTAACATATTAGAGGCCAACTTACCTTTTCAAATAATTTTGTGATTTTAAGGCCTTAATTTTAGATGTGTGAATCTAAGACTTTGTAAGGATTTAGCTCTCATAAGGCAGAAACTCGTACCCTAGATGAAGCCGAAGCCGTCGGTGTGGCAGGTGTGGAGGGAGCCGACGGGAGCGAGGCGCCGCTGTGGGAAGCCGAGGACGACGATCGGGTCGGCGAAGCGTTTCGTGAGCCCGGTTTGGAGCGTCGACCCCGAGAGCGGAAGGCAGCCAGGCCCTGAGACGCTCCTTCAGGAAGGATGAACTTCTCCCTCAGCTCCAGGTTGGTGCGACCTCGAGCTGCAGACCGAGACGAACACAGAGCGAGCAGAAACAAATAGTCAGTTTTTCTGTTGGTTTTGGTTTATCTTTGCTCCTCCAGCAGGGGGCAGCAGATGCAGCGAGCAGAGTGAGTGAGGGAGGGAGAGTCGGAGCTTCCTTGGCTGCAGACATCACAGTCGGTGCGTGTTTCATTTGAGTGCGCATGAGCAGAGCGCGTGTTTGGAGCAGTGGGAAGGTCAGGAAGTCATGAGGTTAAAGGTTGTGAGGAGGAAAGTGAAGTTGTGCAAGTGCAAAGGAAGGAGAATTAATTCAATATTCGCAACAAAAGCCAACCAGCCGTGGAGATGCACCGTAATTGCTGCTTCTTAAGCTTTGAAAAGGAAAACCTGAACCTCTCCAGCGCCACCTACTGTCTTCTATTCAACACAGAACATCTGTAAACCTCCAGAAACACTAGTCTCCATCCTACTTACGCCTTCTGCAGTTACATCACAATGTCATCTGCAAACATCTTAATCCTCCCGTCTCTCAGGCCACACACCTCACCACTGTCTCACGCACTTCCTCCTACTTTTCCTCCATCCTTCATCCCTTATGGGAAATAAACTTCTGTACCTTTGTGGAAAAGTCTTAACTAGATATACAACCCAGTCCTTCTAGGATGTTGTCATGCATTTTTGTGATTGCTGCAGCGTAAACTGATTGATTTTGCAGCACGTTTTGAAAAGATTATGGTCAAAGTTGCAATTTTTAAGCTTTAGTGTTGCCATAACATGGTTTTAAAAAGAGTAGGGTTGCAACAACCAATAATGTTGGTAATCTATTATTCTATCAATCATTTTGATGATTATTGATTAATCAGATGGAAAAAAGTGGCATATTCTGCAATTTATTCATTTAACTACAAAATTCCTTTTGTGGTATTCCTTTAGTGAATGCTTGATCACTTCTAGCAAAGGATGCATCTGCCGAAAAATACAAAACTGCCAACCTCAACATGTGAAAAGTTCAGGCCTTTCTGCTGACAGTGTGGAGCTGATCTGGTCTGATTTAACTGAATAACAACTGGGTAGCAAAAGCTGAAACTAAAAATGCCACATGAGGAGTTCTGGGTGAAACAAATAAGGTTTTTTTTTTTCATTTTTAATTCAAATTTTAAAATTTTTACTGCTCTTTCAGAAAATTACAGTTTTTGAATTTGTATACAAATCAATTACTCAATTAGTTGACAATCATTTGAATAATTGATTAATCACGATTAATCATTTCAGCCCTGCAAAAAAGCTGAAACTGCTACATAATCTTCCCTAAAACGAAATGATTTTAATATAGTAAATATTTAAAGAACGAATAACATTTTCAAGTACCTCTAATACAAATAAAATAACTTCCTGAAGAGAAAGTATAAATAATAATTCAATATTTGTCAAGTTAAAGTGAGCTGTTTATACGGTGTGAGCAAATCCTCCAGAATATCTCGAAATGTTTATTTAAAAAATGTTACTGTTTAGCATCACACATCCTTTCACCTTTCATGTTCAGCTTTCAACAGGAAGTTAAATTAGACGACGGCTAAATCGATTGGTCAAAGTTCAGCCAAGTCGCAGTGATTGGTCAGAAAAGAAGGAAACACAGAAAACGTTCAGACAGATTTGCAGAAAAGTTTGCAAGTCCACCTAAAATTTGCAAATGATGACTGAATTAGTTGCATTAATAGTTTTGACCATAGCATTGCAGCTTCTTGGAGGGATTGGAAAACAACATATGATGAAGTTGAGATCAGATTTAGATTATTTCACTGATGTTTTTACGCAGAAAAACACCAACTCCTGATGAAGCTCCTGGATGTTTATTTCAGCTGAAAAAAACCAAAAGTTTGGTTTTGCTTCAACAATAAATCACTTGAACAGATGTTGATGTGAACTTTGAATCTAATTAAACCTTGAAAGCCTCTCTAGTTTTCTGCCATGAATGAGAATCCTAAGCTCCCTGAATGATGGCAGCACTTTCATTGCGCAGCTTCCTCCCTGATTAATTGGTACGTTCCTCCCGGCTCCTCTGTGTTTGCACAGCGTGAGCGTAAATATTTACTGTAGGCTGGCCACGCTTGTTCAGGGTTTCTCCCTTCGTCTTCTAACACTCAGGCAGCATTCTGGGACGGAAAGTGGTGCAGCAGCGCCGGCAGACAACAAAGAAGCCCGGAGAAGCCACAGCCACAGAGAGACAGTGAGGAGGGAGATCGAAGCTAAATGAGAGGAAACAAAGTGAGCTTGGACGGCCGTCGTCCTGAGCAACCGGCCCGGTCAGTTCAGACGGGTGCAGCCTGCAATCATGTCCCCACATGAAGCCAGCCAGCCAGGTGCACCCTGTAATTCTGTCTCCCACCAACCAGCAATCACATTTAAAGGAGCCGCTCTGGAAGCAGGCGCTGTTAGAAACCCAGCCTGGCCACGCCCGGGTCGTAGGCTCCGCCCCTTTCTAGTTAAATGCCAGTTCTCCCATTAATCATCGATAACTAATGAATTTATAGCTAAAAAGCCGTTTGTGAATTCTCTGAAATGACCTGCAGAAAAGCACTAGACCTCCTCAGGATAAAACAAATCGGCCATTTTCACATTAAACTGTCCTACAGCCTAAAAGCCGTTAACCAGAGATGGCGTTAGAAGACCAGGGCTTGGCCAGGTCCTGCTTTGGTTGTGAGTGAAGAAAGCATGAGGCAAACATGTGGCACAGAGACAAGACTGAAGGCAACATCTGTGCACTGAAACATTTAGAAACGACACAAACATGGGAGTAGGGGTGGGGCAAAACTCTGGAGACGTAGATTGATGTACAATAAGGCACATTTTTTGGTACCTCTGCTTTTCGCAGGGAGATTTTATGAAGAAACTTGAAACTATCGTATGATTGCTTTCTCATTCATCGTAACGCGGGGTAACCGCTGCCTCCCACCCCTAACACGGACACACGTGAGACAGCTGATGTTAACGATGGAGGCTGACAGCTTAACGGACAGATGGAGTTATAAGATCAATGAAAAGTGCGGAAGACAGAGAGGAAAGTGTAGATACCTCGGCAGCAGAAATAGCCAGGAGTGACTGTCACTGAGAGACACAAGAGACAATGTGAAATAACTGCATGCTTGAGGTGGGATGAAGAAAGTTTTGAACACAAATACAAACACACACACACTGCAAAAACACAAAATTTTAACGAGCAAATCTGGTCTCGTTTCTAATGGGAGTATCTTAGCACACTTGAAATACAACAAAACTAAGTTTAAAGTAAGTTTTCAGAAAGATATAGGAGTTTATTTAGGTCAATAATTCCTTAAAGGGAACTTTTTATCCAAAATTCACATTTTGCTAATTTTTATTCTTCCGTTTGGGTTTCTAAAAACAGTCCAAGTACTCTAAAAAAAACAAACACCAACACGGTTTCTGGCAATAAGTCAAGTTTTCTTTTTGTTTCAGAAACCTGTGGAATGTAACGTCTGTTCAGAGATGTTTGGTTGTAGAACTGCAGCATCTGTTTGCAGCCATTTTCACGTGTGAGTTCAAACGTTGTCTTGTTCCGCTGGCAGATTATTTCACCAGTGGTAAGCTGATTTACAGCATAGACCAAGTTGTTAGCTTAGCGCAATATGATGCTGATAGCATTGAGCTAGCATTAGCTTTACAGCTAATTTTGACATCTAAACCAAAGTTACTGACATACTGAATGGATTAAGTAAATTGTAGCCATCATGCTAGTGTAAGCCAACATATTTGGTAAATCTTGTTCTACTGAATTATTGACTTAAGCTAAGCTTCCATATTGTGCTGAAAAGTTACTTTTAAGTGAGATCCGTTACATTTCAAGTGTCCCAAGATATTTGCACTAGAAACTAGACTAAAGACACCCTGTAATATTTTATGTTTTTGCAGTGCAGAGGCGATACTTCTTGTTAAAAAACATTTAGATACACAAAAGGATCCAGATGAGTGTCTGTCGCCCCCAAAAATGGCAACATTCAAAGATTTCAAAGCTTTTCCAAGCAGGGAAAACAGACCAACCGGGGAAGACGTTACGTTAGTCTGGAGATCACAGTCAGCAACGAGAAAAGAGGCAAAGATGATGCGACGAGAGATAGAGAAGGAAGACAGCTGGGTGGGACTGTCCACGTAAAAACGAAACAAAAAGAGACACGCAGCTGAGAGAAAATGTGAGAGAAATCCAACCTATACGAGATGAGATGGAGCTACTGGAATCGGAGCGGAGAATCTTAAGTCCTGGATGTTTCACTGAGGAAAGAGAGAAAAAAGGGAGGGAGAACGGAAGGAGGAGAGGAAGAAAAACTGAGGTCCATGCATCATGCAATACTACCGTTTAATTTAATAAAGTATGGAGAGAGACTGAGGGAAGGGAAGAGTCTGAGTACATGGAAATAAAACTTCAAATGGAGAGGATGGGAACAAAGAGAGATGGCTGCGATCGGAACAGAAAATCTGATCTTCACTGCTTCACCTGCTGGCAGACGGCTGGACAACGTGAAGTCAATTCACAGCTTTAATGAGTGTGAAAATGAATCCAAGAGCCTGACTGGTTCAAATGTTCAGTTAGAGGCAACACAGTCCAGATAAAAACCCTTAATATGATCATAACTATAAACTATAAAAACCTGAAGCCAACAGCTGTGAACTGAACAGAGACGCACCAGATTCATTAAAAGATATAACATATTTATTTATTTATTAGAGAATTTGAACAAAGTGAAGCTAAACCTTTTTCTTAAATGCAAAATGTAAAGAAGTTTTGTACAGTTTTGGCTTAATTACTGCACTAAGTGTATTGTTATTTTAGCAATTGATTTTTTGAGCCAATTTACTCCAGTTAACTATTAATCAATTACTAAATTAGTTGACGATTATTCCGATTATCGATTAATCACAATTAATTTGATTAATCGTTTCGACACTAATCTGAATTTAACACAAAAATACACTTTGTAAAGCAGAATATTTCATCTGCAACCACAGAGTCTAAAATGTTTAGAAAATGTGAGCACAGGTGTAGAAAAACTCACTTTTCTGACACGTTTAGCTTCTTTTCAGCCAGACTATACATCAAGCAGCCCAAATAACCAGCAGCTTTTAGTCTGAAGTTGGTAAAGATCCAGAACCAGTGAGGTTCTTGCAGGTAAACGTGAAACACGATGGTGGAAATCCTGCCGGGTTCGACCAGAACTCACCTCTGCACGGATCGTTCTTGACCAGGAACTCGTCCAGAGCCATCCAGCCGCCGCCGACTCGCACCATCACGGTGCTGCGCAGAATCCTGACCAGGCGCAGCTGCTGGGAGTCGCCGAACTGAGGAGGTCCAGAGAGGAAACACGAGAGGGAAAACCCAGTCAGCTGAACTGGTAACGGATTTGTACAGGAACAGAGAGAAACTGGATCTACTCATGCAATCACAGAGAAAAACACATGCAGCGATTCTCAGCTACTCAAATCAAAGCATCAACCTTAATTTATGGACCCAAAAAGTTTTATTTTTTTTAAATTCACCCAGCGAAGCTCATTTTCAAGCAAACCCAGCCCAGGAGAATTCCTCTGGACGTCTCTCCAAGCAGCTTCCCAGCTCCAGCACGCCAGATTTTCACCCCACCACTAATTACCACTTCAGCCGTGTCGCTGTCACTCGCCTCGCATTGTGCAATTAGTCAAACAAATCACAGCATGAACACAAGCGGACGGCGAGAGCTGCTTCCACGTTGCACAGCCACGAAGGAGTGCTGCTGTTTCTTTCTTCTCATTTTTAACTCAGACTGCTGAAAACCTTCAAGGGCAGAAGTTTAGAGCCCCCTAGGGGCCACGGGGGAAATGTTTCCTTTGCTTTAATCTATATTTAGTAGTCAGTTTGTACTCCATCTTGAATACTGAAAGTCTTTCTCTTACAATATAAAGTAGGAATTGAATGTTTGGGCTGAAGCAGTCAGATTAAGACTATCAGTTCCTGCAGAAGCGTCTCCCTGTGTGGGAAACGTGGAAGCAGCTTCCAGCCGTCCGCTCACACCAGCGGCTGAAACTTTACCTGGTTTCCGAGGAAGAACTAGAAAAAGTCCGGCAGGAAACGGAGCAGAGGAACACGGGGGCAGGGGGGAAGAAACAGAACGAGAATGAAACATTTATCATAAACATCTTCCTGAGCTGCAGCTGCAGCTGGAAGTTAGTGGTGAGAGGCGTGACTGGATCAAGATGATGATGATGATGATGATGAGGGAAACAAACTTGCAGGCAGAGAAACGTTAGTTAGTCCAGCGTCTGCAGGCGGACGCCAGATATCATCACCCTGGGGATGATGATGGAGATCGAGGAGATGAAGCTGAAAACGAGGATGAGGAGTTAATGGCTGCAGCACAGAGACACGGCGGATCCTGACGAAGGGCTGCTCTGGTTCACCAGAAATTATTTATATAAATAAAAAATCTAACTAAACCAGAAAACGCTGCAAAAATATTCATTTCGAGAAAATGTATTTCAAGATAACCAATGAAATTTACTTAAAAGATTTCATGTAGGGATGGGATACGTTTTGAAAATAAAATTTCATACCAGATTTGATTTTAATGAAGTTTTCTTGCTTTCTTTTTTAAAAGACAGTCCAGATGACAGAAAATATTTTCAAAATGTGCCTTTTAATTTAGTAATAGCTTCTGCTAGTTGCATAACCCTAGGTCTAGTTAAAAAAGATGGCCGCCCTGGTCAACTGAATTCACTCTAAAATTAAAGTAACATTGGTGAAAAAAATCCAGATTTTCCAAAAATGAATTATTCAAAAACCAAAAATTCGGTCGATTGTTAAAACTGATTTATCGCCCAGTCCTGGTTCAATGAAAACTGAATTTCTGGTTTTCCTCAGAGCGTTTAAAGATGCCAGCAGCCTCCCTCCCCCCTCAGAGGGCTGCAGTGTCTCTGTGCTGCGTGTTCAGGTGACGGCAGAATCCTGCAGAGATGTGACTGAAATGTCAACACAGGAAAGATGAACCTACAAATCCCACCTGATGTGGGAAACAAGCAGCTGGAAAACACAGTGAGAGGTTAAAGATGCAGATCAACGTGTCGTTTTTAGTCTGAATGCAGTGAAACTATTGTTACAGGTTAGTTTTTAGTTCGTTTTTTAGTTTCATATTCATTCATTTCACTGAACACAAAACAATTACAAACAATAAAATATACAAATCGATAAAATGAAAAGGAGCAGAAAGAGTAACATCTGCCCCTTTTATTTTGAAAAAGCAATTAAACAATAGGAAAAGAAAAAGTTACTGGAGAAAAAGAGACGCGAAATGCCTCACAAAAATACTTTTTAATATTTTATGTCACATTAAAACATTTCATTGGGATTTTACTGAGGCTTACAGCAAACAGTGAAACTGACTGCAAACTTGAAGCAAGCAAATAAATAAATGTAACAGAAAAACGCTGCAAAACTTTGAGATTGATTGAATTTATCTCGTTTGGTGCTTTTACATCCAAACTAAAAGTTTAACTTTAACTTTTTATTTGTTGCTGCCTTTTGACTAGTTTTATTTAGGGGTTTCAGAGTAAACCCAATAAAATCCCAGTAAAATGTTTGGATGTTTGTGGTTTTATGTGATTTTTTTTCTGTCTCACTGTTTAATCCTGTGAGCTTCTGACCTTTTACCTCTAACTTGACTAAATTATTTGTGTTTTCTTGTAAATCCAGTTGGACTCTGGTTCTTTATTTTGACGTAGTCCTGGATCCGGACTGAACCGGACCCACAGACTCACCCTGTACTTGTTTTCTCCGATCTGCTCCACCTGGAACCGCTTGGCGCATTTACACTGGGCCACCTGGCGGGTCACCTGCAGCGACACAAACAGACCCGGTTCAGCGGCGCTCAGGTGGATTTATCCTGCCGGGTTTGCTCGGCCGCCTCGCCGGTACCTCGTCCTCTATCTTGTCGGCGTCAGTGGTCGGCCTGTAGGCGTCCTTGTTGGGGTGAAGCGCCGCCACGAACTCGTAGTAGTCGATGTAACCGTCTCCGTCTCGATCAAAGATGTCCGCCACGGCCGACATCTCCAGCTTACTGGTCGGGAATTCTGGTAAAAAGTCATTTTTATGTTTTTTTACTCCTTTACATTTGGTAAGAGGAAACGGAAACTGGACCGGAGGAACGTACTGGAGGCCAGGATGCCGTCGATGAACTCCTGCCGTGTGATTTTTCCATCTTGGTCCTTGTCGATGCGTCGGAAGAAGTCCATGACGCGGGATTTCTTGTGGTTCATCCAGCGCATGTACTTCTTCCTCCACACGTCGAAGTCGAAGTTGGCGAATTCTTTGAGCTGCAAAAGGATCAAATATTTTACTTGTATCAGAAATAAAAAAACTACTTAATTCTGAACATAGGAAACCACAATACATTTTACCTTAGGGTCATAATCGATTCCTTGGACTATCTGTGTCATTCTATTATAGAATTAGAATGAATAAATGTGGAGATATAGTAAAATTATTGAATAAAATCAATAATCCTCTTTATTTAAGATGGAAAAATGATCCTTCCTTCTGCAAACTGAAGAGGTGTTTTTGGACTCAGTCCACTAAATAAAACTCATTTAGTCATAAATCTCACATAACCTTTTGGTGAAAAGACAACTTGAATATCTACTATAGGAAACACAAAGTAGGTTGTAGATCTAGAGATATGTACAATCTAGAAACATGATTAATTTATTTTACTCCTATGTTCATCTACAAATATTATAATCAGGTCATTTTCTTTATAAACAGGTTTCCTATAAGTGGTTTCCCGTCTTAAAATGTTGAAAAACCCTCTTGTTTATGTTTCTCTGAATGTTCAGAAAGGGGTGAATCCTTCCTCCCATCTAATTCTGCAGGAGGAAACTCAGTTTTATCAGCCTCTCTCTCCAACATAAGGGCTCTTCAACTGTTTGCACTAAATCCTTAGAGGTTTCCAGTCCAGTTAGCTTTATAATTATAATGACTTCAGGTGGTTTCACGGTTTAAATGAAAAGGCCTCACCTCCTCCTGGCGGTCCAGAGCGTCGTTGAGTTTGCGCTGGCGGTCCAGAGCCAGCAGCCACACCTGCTGCCAGCGCGCACAGAGCTGGTTGAGGCGCGGGTTTCCCCCGGAGAGCTGCATGCTGGGCTGCTGCTGCTGCTGGTGTTTACCTGGACAGGAAGCAGAACGTTTAACAGGAACCATGGAGGTCAGCCTGTCACAATAAAGCAATAAATCACACCATAAATTAAAATGAGGGTGATGGTGTTTGTTGTGGCTGCACAGTGGCGCAGTTGGTAGAGCTGTTGCCTTGCAACAAGAAGGTTCTGGGTTCGATTCCCGGCCCCGGCCT